>JAXQQM020065217.1:0-62425 GCA_034641835.2 Pinus albicaulis | reverse complement strand
TGAAAAATTGACTGACCTTAACCACTATGGGCTTGGACATATTATAAAAAATGCTCCACAATAATGGTATTAAATCATTATCTTTTGACAAAAAATATATTAATAGGCACATAGCGTCATCAAAAACTCATTGGAATGATCAATGATGACAGACTTTTTTTGATCGTCACCAAAAGTAACAAAAAGAGCATTGGTGAGGGTCTTTAAAAGTTCGTCACTAGAAGCGTCACCAAAGAGAGAATTAGTGATGGGCCTTTAACGACCCTCACCAAAAGTGAAATGTCTTTGGTGACTGACCATAAAGGACCATCACTATATACACTTACAATGACAGTTTTTTAATGATCAATGATGACGGACATTTTTTGACCGTCACCAAAGTAACAAAAAGAGCATTGGTGAGGGTTATTAAAATTTCGTCACTAGAAGTGTCACCAAAGAGAGAATTAGCGATGGGCCTTTAATGACCCTCACCAAAAGTGTCATTGAAAATGTCTTTGGTGACAAACCATAAAGGACCATCACTATATACACTTACAATGACGGTTTTTAAATGACTGTCACCATATGTGACATTGGTGAAGGACCTTAAAGGTCCATCACAAGCATGACCCTCACCAATGTGATTTTTCTTGTAGTGAAAAGGCATGCTAACACATTTCAGACAATGTCAATGCATGTTGAATTAGAGTGTTAGGGAGTGTCAGGGAATATCAAGGGACAACTAGGTCAAAATTCATGGAAAGGAACAAATACAAGTGTGTGCCAAGGAGTGTCACTGAATTCAAATGTGCTAAGGTTTAGAATAGGATTTACAGGAGGAAAGCCTACGATTGTTATACGAGGCTTGACATAGCCATTTTAGACAAAGGTAAATCACTTTGTGCTAGGCACAACATTGTTTTTCCTTTAGGTATTTTATTAAATGAGACGTGGCACACTTTGGCTACATTCTCATGTTTTAAAATATTCTAGATATTTTCATATTGTACATTGTTGTGTAAGAGCTTTGGGGCACTCGACTTGTGTCAACTTACATCTTGTATGGCTTGTGAATCTTATGGCTCTTGCAAAATCTCAGTTAATGTTCTACTGTTTATATGAATCGAACATACATGGGTGAAATCCCGAAGTTGGGAAACACTTTTTGGTGGAGGGCTAGAATTTGGGGGAAATTTTTAATTTCTCGTACGAGAAAATAGTCAACTCTATTTCTCGACCGAGATTTTTTAAAACTCTCGTCCAAGAGATTTTTAATATTTCGGCCAAGAGTTTGATTGGGCTTAACCCGAGTTAAAATTCTCTTGGACGAGAGTTAGGTATTTTCTCGTCTGAGAGTTGTGTTGAAATAAACTCTTGGGAAGACTCTCGGACGAGAGTTAAAAAAAAAAATCTCGAACAAGAGTTTTTAAATTCTCGTCCAAGAGTTTTATTCTTATAATAAAACCCCAAATTTCTTAACTTGCTCGTCATTCTGCACTGTTATTTACATTTTCAGGCTGTCGTTTTCGTTGTTGTTTGGACTGGAGCTGTCGCCGCCGAGCCATCGTTATCATCTAGCCAGCCAGGTAAGCGTCTTCAGCTGAGCATTGAATATTTCTTTTTTCAGAGATGCGGTTCTGTTGCCTTGCAAAAAAACCCCGTCCACTGGTTCTTCTCCAAGAATTTTTCCTTTTGTCATCTCGGCCCATAGAACCTTGCATTTTATAAACCTCCATATTGTCTTTGCTACCAAATATTTTAAAAGGAAGAGAGATTATGGTGACATGTGAATCTAAAAGGATGACTAAGATATTTTATTGGCTCTTGCTCATCACAAATACAAAGCTGGAAATCATTCTCAAGCTTTGAAACACTGCAATGTTGTTTATGAAAAAAATCCTTGTCTTTTAAGATAGAGGGTTTGATTTCCGCTAGCTATAATAGGGAGTCTTTTAAAATAGATTATGGAGAACATTTTCTTTCGCAGTCGGACTCGGGTTTGACCAATCAGCAGACACAGTCCGTGGAAACAAGTAATGATATTAGTAAAGGAAAGCGGAAGAGAAATTCTAGTGATTTAACAACCAAATGTTCATATACCCTACATTTCGTACTCTCAAATGGAAAAAATTCATAGTCAAGTGGTTGGTAATAGGATAAGTTGTCTCATTTTATGGTGATGAAGTCTCCCACACCCTACGCTAGGTTTAGACCCACCAGGGTTTTGGCCATGGCTATATATCTGCTCACTAGAACTGAGAAGTTCACATTATAGAAAAACCCCAAACTATTTCCTATCTTTTGATTTTTTTTATAAAAAAGAGATGAATAGGAAGTCTTAGCATATGCATCGAGATGGGGATGACCTATAACTTCTCAGAATGGTTTTCAAATTGATTCTCCAACTCTCAAGGTATAAGGCTTAACTACCCCAAAACCATTTCTTATGCACTATTTTTCTCGTGTTAACCCTTGAAGAAGTGACCTAGGCATACAATCTTAAGGAAATTATGAGGAAACGTAGAGAGTATCCTAGCACTAAAAGAAACTTCTTTGTCATCCACTTCTTTAGATAATCAATCAAAAAGCTTATGTTGGAAGATTGACCTACAATGGTGGAGTCATCCATATGTTGTATGTCATTAAGTCTAATATCTCTTAGGATAATGTTGGGATTTTCCATTTTCCTCTTAAGACATTTCCTTTGTCTTTCTTCTAGTCCCAAGGTTGGTGGTTCAAAATACTACTGCACTAGAGGGTTCATTTGTTATTTGTTGAATTATCCATTTAGTATTTTTGACTAAAGGAAACTCCCAATAAACCATTATAGTAGTTCAGATGATGGCTACACCAAAAAGAAATCAAATGTGAGGGAATGTGGATTTCTTGTTATAGTGACAAACCCAGATTATGTCGCCAACAATGGAGGGGGAATGAAATTTTTTGGGAGGATAGAGTGTTTGTGAGATGGGAGGGAGTCATAAAGGATGTAATCCAAGGAGATTGTGGTGGCTTCAAAACTGACATCATGTTGGGATGATAGAGGATCATTTAGGGAGTTGGTACCTATAGGAAAAATGTCATGTCAAGATGAAGGAAGAGCATTTGGGGAGGTAGAAGCTTGATTTGACAAATGAAAGGATCCTCCACTACTAGTTTGGATACCAGGATTCACATCATCCAACAAGTGATGTGATAGGTCATCCGAGCACCAAGGGAAATAATCCCAAATGGAAATTCCTGTAGAAGGAATGTGATTTTCATTCATTCATTGATTGGTCACTAAATTTTTTGATGAGAGGAGATAAATTTGTTTCGGGCACTTCTTGTTCTATAAATTCATCTTGGTGAGCAAGGCATGCATAAAAATTAGTAAGTTTTTATATTTCACACCCACCTTTACTTTAGTTTTATTGTATGAATACACTTGGAATGAGAAGGATAAATGATACACGTTTTGCAAAGAAATCCAATGGCACATCCTTGTACATTCCCATTGCAAGAGGAGTGGTAAATCAAGTGGAAGACCACCAAAATTTTACCCAAAAAAAAAAATTGCCACCCATTATAATAAACAAAGGAAAACTTGAAAACATTTAAGATTTACCTTTTGTCAGATATATGTTATACATAAATTTCATTCAATAGTTATCAAGCCAAATTAAAAACATCTTACCATAATATAGCACTGGTGCAAAATTGGATCATTGAATGAAGCTGACTCCCAAGCCAAGGTACCTAAGGCATCCCAAGGAATTTTTAGAAGGTTTTTAGATTATGTCGCCAACAATGGAGGGAGAATAACATTTTTTTGGGAGGATAGAGTGTTTTTGAGATGGGAGGGAGTCATAAAGGATGCAATACAAGGATATTGTGGTGGCTTCAAAACTGACATCATGTTGGGATGATAGAGGATAGTTTAGGGAGTTGGTACCTATAGGACAAATTTCATGTCAAGATGAAGGAAGAGCATTTGGGGAGGTAGAAGCTTGATTTGACAAATGAAAGAATCCTCCACTACTAGTTTGGATGCCAGGATTCACATCATCCAACAAGTGATGTGATAGGTCATCCGAGCACTAAGGGAAATAATCCCAAATGGAAATGCCTATAGAAGGAATATGATTTTCATTCATTCATTCATTGGTTACTAAATTTTTTGATGAGAGGAGATAAATTTGTTTTGGGCACTTCTTGTTCTGGAAATTCATCTTGGTGAGAAAGGCATGCATAAAAATTAGTAAGTTTTTATATTTCGCACCCACCTTTACTTTATTTTTATTGTATGAATACACTCGGAATGAGAAGGATAGATGATACATGTTTTGCAAATAAATCCAATGGCACATCCTCGTACATTCCCATTGCAAGAGGAGTGGTAAATCAAGTGGAAGACCACCTCAATTTTACCCCAAAAAAAAAATTACCACCCATTCTAATAAGAAAATGAAAATTTGAAAACATTTAAGATTTACCTTTTGTCAAATATATGTTATACATAAATTTCATTCAATAGTTATCAAGAAAAATTAAAAACATCTTACCATAATATAACGTTGGTGCAAAATTGGATCATTGAATGAAGCTGACTCCCAAGCCAAGGTACCTAAGGCATCCCAAGGAATTTTTAGAAGGTTTTCAGGCATATTTTTTTAGAATCAGGTAGGGATTTTTTTGAATCACAAGTTTGAATAGTGAAATCTATATATATATAGTCAAAAAACTATTTCAAAAAACAAAGAACAAGATCTGACCCAAAATTTTTCACCCAATTCCAAAAAAAATACAAAACTTATAATGATTAGACAATGCCCAGGGAATCCCACTCCTCTAAAACAATAAGGTGATCATCTTTGGCCATAGATCTAAAACCATGTTGAGAACTTGGAGGGGTTATAAATTCTCTTCTTGATAATTACTTGTGAGCTTGTTTGCTTATGTATTCTTCTTAATTAATCCTTCATCAAGCCAATTACCAAAGTGTACAGGACACAAATGATTTAAGCATAAGTAATGCTTTTATTATAGGAAGGTAAATCACATATTTACCTTCATTTCATTAGACTTCATAATTCATCACAACCCTTGTGATATCTGCATTGTAACCTTGTAAGTATCTGCAATGTATTCTTCTCAAACTAGCTTCATCAATCCGCAGTCTATACCTTCAGTTTACACATTCAGTCTACGCCTTCAGTTACTTCTATTTCAGGTGAATCTGCATCCCTTTTAGCTTCTTTACCATCTCAGATAAATCCGTAAACTCTATCTTGGTTGACCTTTTAGCTGTTGACATGACTGTCGATTGATAATTTGTTCTCTAATTTGTTTATGAGGGGCAGAAATTTGATTTGATACTATAGAAACAATGACATCAGGCGAGCCCTATAGAGACCCCTCCATGAGAGGAGGATTATCAGGTACATTGGTTGTTTAGTTATGTCATTTTTTCAAGTAGATTATATTTATTGTTCGTTGTGAAAATTTGATTAATGTGAAATGTTTTTGTCCTACACAGGTGGACGCACTCATATGACTCGTGCACCCAGACACCAAATCGAACAAGAGGAGCCCCATAGACCTATTCCCATTCACCCCAAATTTCATAGAGCCCATTCTGAGGATCATGTTATACACGGTATAGGTACACATTAGATCAATTGATAGTTAAAACATTCAATTTTACGCTATATTCAATGTTGAACAGGTGAAATTTTTTTTCAAATGACATGTGTTTAATGTGAAAACATTATGCTCCATAGCTGCAAATGTAGGATTTGGGGTTGGCCCTATTGCTGGTGAGGGGCAAAGGAGAAAAATGTCTCAGCCTGTGGCATCCATCCCATGCTTGGATACTTCTCCTCCAGGTAAAATCTAAAGGAAAATTGATTGTTTGATGTATGTTTAATGTGAAACTTATTATGTGTCTCATTTGCTTGTGTTATAAAACAATTTAATGTTTTGTACAGTGGGTGTTAGAGACGTTCATTCCTCGAAAGGGAACCATCCTAGTATGAGCGAAGAGGAAGAGATATTTTTTCCACCAGGTATTTTCAAATGACCTGACAAGTTTTTTAAATACAAATTTTTCTTATAAATTATTTAATTTTTAATATGTGCAATAATTTAACATGTTACAGGTGGTGTTGTTTGCCCTCCTAGGGGTAGAGGTCGCAGGGTTCATGAGTTTTCTCGAAATCCGAGCTATGATCCCCTTTACACCCATCTTAGTGATATTCCTGAGCAGATGCCGTGGGAAGATACCATCTCCTTACTTATTTTTGATGGTATGAGGGAGCATTCCACGAGATTTTGCAATGAATTGAAAAGTTGCAATCTCTCTGCCCCTAGTTGAAATTGTCTCCAAATTATTTCGCACAATTTTGAGAGTTTGATAGAGACTTATCGTGGGGTTGGGCCATCAACCCAAGTTTTTTTTGACATGATGCGTATGAGAAGAGCGTCAGTGATTGGTATCCACTCCTGCAATGAAGCTAAAATTAGGGTCACTAAAGAAATGGCCTTGTCACTATTTGAATTGCAGCCTAAAAACAAAAAACTTCTGAAGATTGCAAGATTCAATGATCCCAATATTGCATCTTATATTTATGAGAAGTTCCTGTATGCATATGGGAAGTTCCCAAATAATGATGAGGTGCAACAATATTCTTTTAGGATGTTTTTTGCTCAATTCTGAGAGCACATGGACCCTAACTATACATATACTGGGTCCAAATTCTATGGAGTTGGAAAAGGTCGTACATATGGACGACTTGATTCTATGCGAGATGTTGGGCTTAGGCCTCCAACACCTCGTTTAGCACCTAGACCACCTAGGGTAGTTACACTTCCAGAGGAGTTAGCCCTTATCTCCAGTGTTGCGTCACAAATGGAGGAGAAGATACAAGAACATATTGCAGCTGCTTTAGGAGGGGTGGAATTCGGCTTAGGGACAAGCCAACCTTCATCTAGTGCAGGAGTTCGTTCATTTGTGAGTATTCCAGATGAAATTTTGAGGGAGATGGAGTGAGATGATCTTATAGAGTATGCATCCTCATGTAGAGACCTCTATGAGCAATCCATTACATGACAAATGCACACCATGGGCAAGGTATGTACAAGCATGTTTTGATCTATTTTAAAATACACATTTATAAGATGAGCTATTTTTGGTGTATATACATTTAGTATATCCAAAAACTTATGCCAATGTATTTATTTAACTTATGTATTTTACAACATTCTTAGAAGAAAATTTCCCTTCCCCTAGTCCCCATTCTATAGATCATGGACATATCATGTACAGGTGCCACATTCATTTCTATCTATCTATATTTTTGTATGTCGAATTGAAATTGAATTTATGTCACATAATTTTATATGGTATGAGTATTAACATTATGGAATTTTTCAGGTTAGAGCTACACATCAAGGGATGCCTGAAGAGATTATTCCTTCTTAGGTTCCAATCGTGACACAGGTATCGATACTTTTCATTAAGCATATTTATAATGTTTATTATATTTCTTTTCACAAACTTTTCTATTAACTTTGGTATCTACTTTTCAGGCTACACCCCATATTGACATGAAGTAGACTGAGCCTCAAGGAGATTGTGTAGGCTCTGGGTCAGAGAGTCTACATTAAACCATGATAACCTCTTACCATTTCTTCTTTGGTATCATTGCCACATTATAAATAGGCTATCTAGTGAATTTATAGATAGTTGAGAGGTTCCTTTATGTATCTAGTGAATGCTAAACTAATATTTAATTTTCAGTAAAAACTTTGAGCCATAGTCAATTCACTAGGTTACTGACAGTATAGGTGCTTCATTTAGCTTAGAGGAATATTAACATTTGTTTCCTTGACCATCTTAGACACTGTCACAATGTCAATATGTTGTAATTCCCACTCAAGTACCTGCAAAATAAGGAAGCTCATGCACAAAAAGCAAACATACCAAGATATTTCATCTCTCACCATGGCCTTATCAGGTTACTCATGGCACAAGCTCTAAACAAAGCAAGAAAATCCTGGGAAGAAGTCATTGCAACTCCAATGGTTGCAACTTCACTAAATGAGCCCAATGTTGTGTGACTCCACCCATTGCAATTGCGAAGGAGGAAGAATATATTGTCATGAATCCCTTGGCTACAAAGTACCTACTAGTTCATATTAAGAAGAGACAAATTCTATTACACCATAGAAGTATAGTGATATTGACGTTGATATAATTAGTAGCAAACCAACCACCGAGAGAATGAGAGGGCATCAGAATAGGCCCCCCTGTGTTCCAATAAATAAGAGGACATGATACATTCCTACCACCACCCAAACCCCTGCTACTCCAAAAAAATAAGTAAGGGCAGAAGAAATCCTAGAACACCAAGAAGACACTACCCCTACTAGAACATAAGAAGTAGTAGAGTCAGTGACCTAGGGTTGGAAGAATTTGGTCTGGTGGCCTTGCTACTCCATAATAACCAGCAAGGAGTGTTCTACACTACATATTACTGCTTCAGAACCGTTTTCCTGTAATAATGTGGATGTGATCTCTCAGGGGAAAATTTGTAGCTATGACAGTGGACTGCAATCCCCAACTATTTATAGGCCTATCATTTAGAGCCTTAGGTGAAAAACTGCTAGATGGGTTTCATTACTAGCACTTGTGGTGGCCTAATAATGGTTATGGAAGGCTATGGAATCAATATTCCTTAAAATAAAGAATTGCAGATCATGCTTCCATTGTGACAAGTTTTCATCTATCCAATACAGACCTTTAACAATAATCATTTGGACAATATTATGTGCTCTCATGTGATGGAAAAATGGGAGTTTCAAGAAAAGGGGCAGTATGTGGTTTGACAGAGTTCACAACAATCCTCTTCAGGACAACTACACATATCTCGTGGCAGATCATGTCCACTGTTGCATCAAAATTGATGAAAATTTTCATTTGCAAGTAACCATGTTCTATTGTAGCCCAACAATGACAATATTCCATCCTACAAACATTTTGGTTTCGAGGTTTTGTTGTTTTTCATGATGACTAAGCACAGAGGAAAGGACCATTGTATCCATGAGGTGGCTACATTAATTCACTAATTTCAACTGGAAGCCTTATTTTGGCACATGCTATAGCAGGATAGGAAATGAATAAGCTCGACTGAGCAATAGTTTATATTAGAATAAGCTCTTTTGAGTAGTAGTATTCAATTCTTAGATTCATAGGCTTTAATGTCTTATGTTGTCGTTTGAAGGTTTATTCATAATGACAAAGCTGTGATCTCATTAAGGACTTAATCCTTCATGCCAATACTTAAACATTGTATGCTCAATCTGGGCACAAGTTTTCACAACAAGTTCTTAGTTTCATTGTCCATGGCATGAACAGTGGTAGCCCATTATATTACCATGCAACCCCCAGGAAGATTGATATTTAGTTCTTGGATTTTTTCTCCATCCCATCGATTAAATTTGAAGGGCCAACTTGGTAGAGATGTCACAGTGTTACAAACTGGGATCCTTGTGCTCCATTTGTAGTTCATCAATTTGTAATAATATCTCCCTGCGAGCTTCATTATGCTCTAATAAAATACTTGTTGGGGAGCGATTTCATGTTTTATTATAGCTCGATTATACATATATATTAGTTTTGGCGCCCTAAAGTATGGCCTGAATCAATCACCCACTCAACCATAGAGGCAAAGACCTCCTCAACAACTTTCTCATCATGTTGAACACAAAATTCAATATCAACATATTTGAATTCCTATTGTATAGGAGCAGGAGTTTGGGAATGATATCTCTGTGCTTCCTTATGAGCTTGAAGTGTTCCTTGAGCACTCCCTTCTACTTGAGAAGAGGACCCTCAATAGGATTTGGCTCTTTTTCGTGGCATTGGAGTTGTCAAGCAGGGGAATAATCGAGTATGGGTATGCAAAAAGGTGGAGACTTAAAATGGATATAGCCATGTCCAACAAGAAGGAGCTTCAATGGTGTAAACACCAGGTAAGGCTGAGCATAAATGAATTTAATGTTGGAGAGGAGAAGGTGTAGGGTTGTGGGGACCACCGAAGGAGGTGTAGGAATAATACTATGGCTCATAGAGGCTTCCCAAATTACAAGGTGGACCCAAGTATCTGACTGTGTAAGAAAAATCCTGTAACAACTATACAAAATCCTAATAACATATCTACTTGTATTTACTTACAATGGTTTTGTTAGTTTGAAATAAGTTGTTACCCTTTGTATTAGTTATTTCTTCAAGGAATCTCACTTTCTATTATTCTCATGCTCATTAATATATGAAGGGTTCTAAGCATGCTTTATATTTTTTAGGCTCATTAAAAACTCATGAAGAAAAAACCTTGTACCAAGCATACCGTTATCTCTCCGTTCACATCATTAAACAAAGAAGAAGACACTCAAATCAAGTATCCTTTTTTTGTGGGGGTTCATTAATGTAAAAAATAATTAAAGTGTAAATCTTACTTTTATTCTCTTTTTTTTTTATAAACCATGAAGGAGATACCCAAAACTTAAAAGGGAGGGGAGGGTAATTGCTTTGATCACTATATCAATAAAAATGGAAATATCGATCACATCACCCTTAATGTTTCGCCTATTTGCATCAATACCTTAGAATTGGGTTTTAGTTTTCATAGGAGTTGTACGATACATATAAGTCATTATAGTCCTCCATATGGATACTCTTATAGTCACTATGTAGTGTACATCAATGTCTTTATCATTGTTGATTGATATCACGTGGTGCTCATTAGTCAATGTTTCCAACTCATGTTTGCGAGATGTGAACCATTGTTGAAGGAATGTTTAAACATCATTGGGTGATCTATAGTTGTTATTGACCTTTTATGTTGACCATCCCTATGTCAATTATACTTGGTTATTATACCAAGAGGTACTTTCCAACTAATTATAATTGGTGTTATTAAAGATCTTTCTCTTGGGAATGCAGTTTGTGGTTGGACTGGGTGATAAAGTCTCCCCTACTGATATTGAAGAAGGCATGAGTGTTGGGTCAGTTATTAAAAAACACCCCTTGTAAAACCATCCTTTTATGTTCACTTAGTCTTCTAGGGAGTTTGTTTCCTTTAGAGTTGAGTGTGATATTATCCATCAATTCTAAGCATCGCTGGCACGTGAGATATCACTTTACTTTTTAGTGAAGCATTACTATGTTTTCATAACTAATGTTTTATGTGGTATGCATTAATGTCAGGGTATGATTGTATTCTAGCATGTGGTGCACAATAGCTTAGTTGAGTTGAGATAATTGACCATGCTAGTTACTGTTCTAGGCTAGTAGCTCACTTTAATGTTCAAATCAAAACATGAGAACGTGGTCAAGAAAGATGATCTAAATTTTTTAAAATTTTGGAAGGTGCTGATGTTTACAACTCTATGATGTACTGTCTATAGGAACAACACAATAGGAAATTTTGAAATACTAGAGAGATAGAATTTGAGAGGTAGTATCCTGTCTTATTTCTCTAGTTATTTTATTGTATCATTACTTCAAACATAAAAGAGATCAAATTTTAAATTTCTTAGTTATTTTATTGTATCATTACTTATTTCTTATGCATGAACTTTCTTATTTCAAATTTTAGAGCTTGTGTACTATATGTATGTATATTTATATATGGCTTATAAAAGTAGTGACATATATGTGGTCGAATGGAGTTTAAATGATTTTTTTTTTGGGTGTAGACAAAAGAAAATTTTGAAAAAGAGTGTAAAATTTGCACCAGACCATTTACAGTTTTCAAGTGGAGACCAGACCATGATCTAAGGTACAAGAAAACATAGGTTTTCCAAACATGCTGTAAACTCAAAAACGTTTGTCAGGTGTGTCTGCTTGATCTTGAATATGGATTTCCAGTCCAAGTTCAAGGTACATCCTTGGCCATTAACTCCAATGAGGCTATTCCAAGGAGTGATGTTAATAGAGAGTATTTTTCCGAGGAACAGGATCACAAGGTGCATTTTTCTACTCCTCTCAATATCTAAATTATATTTTATGTATGAAAATAAATAGTAGATTCCAAATTTAATGTTAGTCTCTAACTGCATTTTATTTAATTTTTTATTAGAATATATATATAACTTCATGTTTTATGTTTTTTTATAGAAGGATTCTATGTACTTCTACCTGTATTTTTTTGGCTCTAAGTTGTTATGATTATGTAATGATTCTCAAATAATAAATATACACCCATTTCTCCACCTTTTGTTGAATACATTATCTTTAGAATCTAGCCAACCTGATAGTCCCACAAAAATAGATAGATTTAGGAGCCATTTTAGGCATTGTATTTATTTTTTCCAAGGAAAACCTTGTGGGAAACCCAAGGGAAGCTTCTTCACAATCATGGATGACATCCCTAATAAAAATTTCATTGTAGACTAGTGTGCCTCACCCTAGAGGATTCAAAGCAGGCACCTGCTGGCACTGAACTAGACAAATGCCTAGCAACATCAATGACAAAAGTTTGAGCTAACCCCTTGGGCTTTGGGAAGCATTTGTACATTTTTCTGGTATATAAGTACAATAATAGGTGGCATATCCTCATTTGTCTTGGAATTGTTTTAGATTTGTGGAGTAGTATAGATCTAAATATGGTAATTTTATTCACCATAATGCGCCTTTTCGGGAAACTCACATGGCATTTCCCCTCATCTTGGTACATAACGTAAATTGGATTCTTCAGGGCTCAAGGCTAGATAACATCTCAACAACATTCGGCTCATTAATAAACATTATTTTTCATACAACGATTTCAACTATGTCTACTTTGAGGGTCGAGTGAGTGTCCCCACCATGTTCGATTACATTATAGATGACTCTCTAGTCATAGATATAAATTTTGATACCTGTGAGAATATACCTAATGAATGGCGCATACAGGGTACTTGGTATGGCACTAAAAATCTTTAGGAAAGTACTCTTTCACACAACAACAATATGAATTAGCCAAAATAAAGAGCAATACCATAATAAATTAGTACAACATCACTTGAGTCATCACACACAATTATAAAAAGCAGCCAAGATAAAAGAGAAATGTCTCGAATTCCATGGAGTTAACCATTGACTCTTTGGTCCTAGTATATATTCATATAAGTGTAATGTATTAAACATGGGGCCAATATCAATTTATTCAAACATATCCTTGAAATAATAATATTGCCTATGTAACAACTTCCTTATGTTCCACAACGATTACTCCTAGTATTTACAATTTGATGCACTTCACATTAGAAGCTATAACACCTTTCAGCATGAAACAACTCGCATCATTCATTACATTTTTATCTCTATCTAGATCCATGAATGGGTTGCAAAAAAAATATGAAAACCAACAATATATCTGGAATAGAACTAGGCGGAACTGCTTTTAAATGGGAGAAAACAACCTCTAGCATCACTTCTGCGTATGTGAAAAACATATTTATTAAGTTTGGAAATATTATGTCTAGCTTGGGGTAAAGAGCATGGGAAAATACATCACTATCTGCTTGATCTAAATGATCAATTTTCTTAACAGGTTTCTCATGTTTATGTTTGTTCAATTCCAAAAGGGAGGCCTCTTGTAATTCTTCATTCTCATTCCCCTTACATCTTTTGACGAATGTGAGTTCATTAGATAAAATAAATAGTAAGCTTGTAATTTGATGCATATCTTGTGCAAGGAGTAGCCCTCTCTTTTGGTGTTCCTTTTCATAGAAATCCAATGCACAAGAGGGAGCCATCTCTTCTAGTTTTCCTTTTCACAGCGAGCCAATGCCATCCAACCTATGTATCTAACCAAAGGAAATGAAGAGGTTGAAAAAACTGATATTATGTGTATCCATGAGGAGGTAGGAATCATTTTTCTAAACTGGAAGCCTTGTTTCCTACCATACTCATCATCCTCCATTATGATGCCACTACCACTGGCACCAGAAACTATAATTTGATGAAGTTTCCACTGTCACCTATGTCCAAGTATTTTTTCAAGGTTTCATTCGATGACTAAAATCCTTTTGATGATAATGAAGAGAGAAAAGCAATGTATTGAGATGCTCCGCAACATGTTATGTTGTTCCCTCTAAATCTATCGAATAAGGAAAACGTAGAGTAGACCTTGATGCTAGCATAAAAGGGTAACAACATTTATAGACCCTATATCATCGGGAAAATTTCTAAAACCATTTTTCCTTTCTTCAAAATCACAATTTACTTCTTTCTCATCATATGAACTATCTTTCAAAATAATAGACTGAATTTTGTAGTACCATTCTTCTGCTTGCATAAGAATGTCGATTACAGTTTTGTCTCTCTTTTCTTTGAGATTACCAATCATTTCTACTTTTGGCTTTCTATTACTTGAAATTAGCTCATCAACCATCTTCCTACGTGTGTGAATATTTGTTTTTAGTGGTACTTTTGTTGATATGATAGTCACTGTCACTGGTGTTCATCATGAAATATGGATTTAGGAGACATTATAATGCCAAAAGAAGTGCATAAATTGTAGTGTCATGAATCTCCAAGTTCATTTCAGACTGTTGATGAAATTCCTCTGCGAAATGGTGAAAATCGAAGGCCCAAAGTTCATAGTCTTTATAATTCACAATTTTCAAATACTATGTTTGAAATTCAAGGTTTTTATATGCACCAGTAACATCTAACCTCAAGTTTCTCATTGACCTACTATCTTTTCCCTTCAGCTGATTTCCATTAACCTTCACATTTATGGTACATTTCATCATATAATTGTTTGATCCTTTATTTTCGACCAACATTGAGATATCCCTCCAATATTACATTTCACATTTTGGATTTAATACCAATGTCACCATCCTTTTGCAACTCTATAAAAACCCCCTCAGCCCTGTCCAACATGCCACATTTAATCAAGGATTCAATATATATTTCATAAGCTTCCCAATTAGGTTGACACCTTGACATAGATTGAAAAAATGTTTATTTTACTTCACATTACATAGATAGCCACATATGCGTTTGCATCAAATCCACATAGGATGGTTGCAATGCCTTCATACCACTATCCTGAAATTTCTTCATAAAAGTTTCTGCATGTTCTACTTATTTTTCTTGAGCTAGAATATCATCACCCTTATTTTTAGGGGAAGCCACAAAATCTCTGTAAAAAAAAAGCTTTTTTTTCACTACCACGAGGTTTTTCTCTTCTTGCTACAGGGTTGTCGTATTCCTATGTTCAAAAACATCCTTGTCATCTTCAAGAAAATAAAGAAGGTCCTCCTCTTGTAAAGAAGGGTAAAAATGGTCAAGCATGTATCAGTCTCTGTCACATCTAATTGATCTAAATATGTTTTGTTTCTTCATCCAGGTAGTGAGGTGCACACAGACCATTAATCCAAAAACTGATGATTCCAAGTATTTCATAAATGTTAAAAAAATTGCCAAGTATGCCTATTTCTCTAGGTTGTGTTGTGATCATAAAGTAAAGTCGTTATTCTCTTATAGGTGCAGCAAGAATCAAAACTGCTACTTTACTCTTACACTAAAACTATATTTGCAGTGATTAGTATTTTTCTCGCAACAAAACTTATGAATTCAAAACCCAATGTTTCCCGAAAGCCACATTGACTTTCATGTAGTATTTACAAAGTTGTCTCTTTGGAATGTAGTTTGTGGTTGGACTGGGTGATAAAGTCTCCCCTACTGATATTGAAGAAGGCATGCATGTCAGGTTAGTTAATAAAAAATACCCCCTCGCAAAACCATCCTTTTATGTTCACTTTGTCTTCTAGGGAGTTTGTTTCCTTTAGAGTTGAGTGTGATATTATCCATCAATTCTAAGTGTCGCTAACAAGTGAGATATCACATTACTTCTTAGTGAAGCATTACTATGTTTTCAGCTCTAATGTTTTATGTTGTTTGCATTAATGTCATAAAAAAATTTAGAGATTGCTTCAGGTCACACCTTGTGGGTTTTGTCTGGAATGCAATGATCAATGGTCTTCTTTCTTTATGTAGGGTTGATCATAATAAGTATTAGATTCAGATCCCTTTGCCTCCTAAGATTGATCCCAGTGTGATAATGATGACAGTTGAAGAAAATCCAGATGCTACTTATAATGATGTTGGAGGTTGCAAAGAAAAAATTGAATAAATGCGAGAGGTTTGTCAATTCTGTTATACGTCATCGTCTACTCGACAAAGTATTAGTCAATAAATGGTCAATATAAAAAGTCATTTATCATAATAGTTACAGGGATAAAATTAGGTAATCTCATCCTAGACAAACTACTAATTTGTGCTTTTGGTTGCAGATATATTGTGAATCAAGGATGCATTAAGCATCTATGTGATCTTCTAGTATTTCCAGACCCAAGAATTGTAACTGTTTGTCTTGAAGGGCTAGAGAATATTTTGAGAGTAGGGGAAGCAGAGAAGGTTATGGGCAACAGTGGAGGTGTAAATATCTATGCACAATATATTGATGATGCTAAAGGACTTGAGAAGATTGAGAACTTGCAAATTCATGACAATAATGAAATTTATGAGAAGGCAGTAAAGATTCTTGAAGCTTATTGGCTAGAAGATGATGAAGATGACCAAATAGTCAATATTTTAAGTTCAACATAAGTACTTTATTTGACCTTGCAAGAAAACTTACAATTATTTACTATTTTTGTGGAAGCTCAGATGGAGTCTAGTTTCCCGAGTTGAAAGAAATTTCAAAATATGAGTGTTATGTTTATCATCAAGAGAATAATTTCAAGTGATATTCTATCACTAATGAAATTTAATTTTGTAATATTTCTCCACCAAGCTAGTGAAAATGTGAAGCTGGTTACACTTTTTGCCCTTTTTTGAGAAAAAGTTTTCATTTTTTTCGGTTCTTCAACTTTCTGCAAACTATAACAATTTTTCTGTGTAGAATTTCATTTTGCGATAAAAATAAAAGTTGTGAGAAATTTTGTTAGATTTCTATTACTTATTTTTTGAAATTTTTTTTATGCAGATTTGATATGTCAACTTAGTGTTTCTTTGAGTGTGTGTTTCTTAACAATCAAAGGATTCATAAACAAAATTCACTCATCAGGACCTTACAAGCTCTTTCCAGCATAAAAATCACAGTAAGAAAGGGTCGCTACTGTCTCAGCAAATGGTAAATTGTCAAGGCCCAGAACCTCCTTTATTTACAAGCAGAGGGTTAGGGCGCCTCCTTCATACATAAGCAGAGGGCGTAGGCCAGTTTTGACTCAGAAGGTTGCAAAAGTACAGGTTTGCCTCTACTGAAACAATGAAACAATATCTTCAGGTTTCATGAAGGTAATTGATGATCATAACAGGAATGGAGCTTGAAATATGCTGGCTCAAAAGAAAGGGGAGTTTGGCCTGATAAAGAAGCTCATTTCAAACTTGCAAACCATATGAATTGTTGAACTTTAGAAGGACCTGTCATCAGTAAACATTCAAATCATAAGAGGCCTGTTCTGTTCAAGATCAAATGGAATAGAGGCTATTAACCAATGCCATTACATAAGCAGAAAGAAAGCTCTTAGCTTTTTCAAATGCACTGACCTTCATAGTCACAAAGAGTTTTTGTCAAGTAACAGGTCATGAGATAAACAATCCAAATGATAAATGTCTAAATCACCCTTAGGATAGTGCAGGGAGACAGTATTACTCTGGCTAGGGTTTCTGCTGACACACAATGATGCTTGCAAGTGAAGATGCTAAGACTGATGTTTTCCAAGTGGTTTACTCACCATCACCTTCAGAGAAAGGCTGTCTCGAAAAGAATTGTTAAAAAACCTTCAAATACCTTACTTAATGAAGAGCCTCCTCCATGCATGAGTAGATGGCCAAAGCTACTACAGGTTGCTGAAACTGATTGATACAAGAAAGCAGTGGAAGAATGCCAAAACTGAATAAAGGTCATTGCACAGGTGAATGATAGTACTGATGATGCAAAGGTATTGGTACTCCTATTTCAAAGAACTAGCTGACAGACTATACCTACAATAGGAAAGAGACAATATTGAATATATGTGTGCCACTGATACCAAAAAGAAGACTTTCTCCTTGAGAAAAAGGTCAAGCATCAAAACAATATCATATATCAAAGGTCCAAAGAGGTGCCTTTCAAGAAATGGTGTTTACAGTTTTTCAAATATTTTTGGTTCATTATGAAATAGCCCTTCCTTGCTAACAATCACCAAGAGAGGGAAGCAGTGAACATAGTTCAGTCATGAAATGGTGCTATTGACAAAAAAGGGTTTAAAACACTGATCAAAACAAAGTAAGGATTGTTTATCAAAAAGCCCTGTTTTCATATTCTACAAGCTTGTCTTTTCAGATGGAGGAGGCAAATGGGTATATGATCTTATGATTAGGCAGAAGGACTTTGTTTTGGTGAATTATCACTGTTTATATGTCTTATAACAAACCACTTGTTACCATTCCAGAGGGCAGATGTAGCACAGGACTGTATGGAAAAAGGACCTGCAGACAAGACCTTTTAAAAACTTTGTCACCAAGAAGATTTCCCCTTTAAAGTTATTTTTCACTGTGTTCCAAAGGTTTTTTAGCCTGTGATCATTATTGGATAGTTTAAAAGGAAGAAAACACAACCTTTATTTTGAGGGAAAAAGAGTACTGTATACTACACCTGCAAACAGAGATTTGAAAACCCACTGTAGGTAAAAAATGAAGGAGTTGTCAAAGCAAAATGACAAATCACCTGTGTTATTGAAACACCGTAGCAGAAATGGCGGAGTTGGTCAGCTTAAATTGATCAAATTTCAGAGCTCGGGGTCAGAATCAAAGGGCGGATATATATATGCAAATCACAAACCCACTGTTTGAAAAAACAAACATAGTTAAAAATTAATGTTAATTCCGAAAGGGTAAGTGACCGTTGGAGAGTTGTGGTGATATAGTAGCAAAAGGTAATTATGGCGTAAATTTTCATTTTCAAAAATCTGAAGAAGAGTCCATTCGCATCCAGCATCAAACAAGCAAGAAAGTTGGGCGAAAATTCAAAAATTTGCACTCAAATGCGGCGCGACGTGCCTGGAATTTGGCGCGACGTGCCTGGGCAGATTTTTTCAAAGGCTTCCTTCGTCGGCGCGACGTGCCTGTAGGTGGGCGCGACGTGCCTGTAGGTGGCCGCCCGACCGCACGACAAGTCGACCCGACAGGCCCGACAAGGGGTTTTTCTGCGCGACGGGTTTGTTATCAAGAATGTCGCGCAAGTGTCAAGGGTCCCCAGCAGTGTTTTAGCTTTCGAAGGCAGGTGTTTATCAAAATTCGAGGTATTTTATATACTCCCCCATCGAATTTCAAGGTTTTTGATAAAAAACAATAAGCTTTAAAACCCTGGACCTTGTCATTTTAGTTAAAGGCACAAGCAGTCATTTTTACACAGCAAGCTGAAGCTTTGAAATATGATAAGAGGCCGAGGTTGGTCATTCGAAGAGCACATGTCGAGATACGGGTTTTGAGGTACAGGGTCAGTTTGTCTCTTCCTCAAATCAATCAAAAGGCCGAGGAGCTTCCTGTAAAAAGCAGTGTTTGACTAAGAGGGGATTTCCGTTGCAAAAAACTCATATAAACTCTGTCAAAGAGCTTGACATCTCCTATAAAACTCTGTCATTATTATCTCTCAAAAGCAAAGGGTGTATTTTCTAAACCACTGTCTGCATTGATCTCCACCTAAACTAGGTCTGTTTTCTCCTTGCACTATATTACATCATTCCGAAGATTTGTTGACAAAGAAATTCTGAGAGTAAAAGGGGCCATTTTTCTGAGGGCAGAGGCTTTTGGTGGTTGAATTCTAACATCAGAGACAAGAGCATAGATGAATTGATAGATCTTTGAACCCACAGGCAAGGGTGTGTTTCCTAAAAAGCATAGTGCACTGATATATCACCTAGCCTAGTTCTTCTTTTCTTTCACTGAATGGTGTCATTTTGAAGAACTGTTGTTGTGATATGTTTCGAGGGAAGGTCATTTCTAAAGAACAGGGTATCAAAACACTTATCACAACAAGCCTTTTCTAGAGATCTGCCCCTATTTCACTGTATTTCACTACTGAAGGTTTGTTGACAGAGAGCTTCCAAAGATGACAACACATTAAAAGGCATAGTTGTTGGTGTTTGAAGTTAAGATTAAGACAGAGGTACAGGTATTGTGTTGACCTCCTAGACTCACAAGCAGAAGAGTATTTTTCCCAAAAACCACTGTGCATTGGTTATACATCTAACTTAGGTCTGTTTGTACCGAAACCATATTGTATCATGTTGAAGACTTATTGACAGAGATTTTCAAAAGTAAAACAGCATAGTAAAGGACAGAGGTTGTTGATGGTGGATTTTGACATCAAAGGCAGGGGTATAGAGGTGTTGGTGGACTTTTTAAAACTCACAAAGCAGAGAGTGTGTTTTCTAAACCACTGTTGCACTGATTTTACACCTAAACTAAGCCTGCTTTTTCATTGCACTACATTGTATCATTCTGAAGATTGTTGAACAGAGTTTTCTGAAGGTGAAATAGGGCCATTTTCTAGAAGGCAGGGTTGTTGGTGATTGGGCATTTGTTGATAATCAAGTTTACATTGAAGCCAGAGAAACCTGTTGACAGAAGCATTTTCAAGGTGAATGATCTGAAGAGCAGGGTTTTAATTTTTGAAGTTTGGTTTTGAAGACACAAATACAAGTGTAAGCTGGCCTCTAACAAAGTCACAAGAGGGGTGATTATTCAAGACTGTGCACAGAGAATCTACAAAGCAGTTTCTTACACATGGTCCCATTGTTAAAAAGGTTACATAGCTGAAGTGTATCCAGAATTGAAGGACTGTTTTTAGGAAGTGTAGAGGGGGCTTATTCAAGGAAGCATTGTTGCATTTCATCCAAACCACAGTGTCCATATTTGTCCAAACAGTCTGGTGGCCAGTTTCAATCCAGTAGAGCATTTTTCATACATTAAAGGCAGATTGCCTCTTCCAAAGCCTGTTTCAAGTCAGAATGCCTCCAAAACGAGATCACAAAGGCGGGCAACATAAGAGATATGAGCCTATCTCCATAGAAGAAATCAATGCTCACCCCTCAGTGCTTTTTAATTTCCATGAAGTAGGCTGTCTTGATTTCTGTCAGAGGATAGAAGAAGTCAAGAGTTTCTCGCCACTTACACATTTGTGCGCTTTGAGATTCAAAGACAAACACTTCCAGTTAGCAGGTCTTGACTTCAAAATCTCTCCAAGGTATGTATCCAAAGCTACCAAGATCCCATATCATGGTGAAAAGTGGTTTAAACAAGCGCATCTTGATCTCGAGGATTATAAACCTTTCATCAAACCTGAACATAGGGAAACCATCACTGCTATTTTCCCTTTCTCCTATCTTCTTGACAGTTATGCTCCACTGATGAAGGCCATAATGAGATATTTCACTTGTGAAGGGAGGTTTAGCCAAATTTTTGCCTATCATGTTCTCTTGTTGATGCATTTTACTAGAAGCAGGCAATTAAACCTTCCATACTTTTTGTCCAAAAGCATAGAGAAAATGGCAGCTACTGTCCAAAAGAAAGCTCCACCTCAGCAAATCCCTTCTCTCTTTCACCATTCCTTGATCAAAATCATCTTCTTGCACCAGCTGGAGAAGAAAGGGGTTTCATGGGAGTCATTCATTAGCCATGCCGATTTCGCCACTGTCCCTCCTGTTCATGTGTCTCCTACTCAGCCTGTCCATCGCCCAGTGCCTTTATCTAGTAGGCCTACCCCTAAAAAACTCAAGATGACCACTAGGCAGCCAAGTAAACAGGGAGAAGGAGAGGGCAATGAGCCACAGGGAGAAAAGGAGGATGATGAACAGCAGCAGCCAGATTTTGAGGGACAGCAGCAGTTGGAAATCAGTGGACAGCAGCAAGTGCAGGTTGATGAGCAGCAGCCAGAGTTGGAAGAGGAACAGCAGTAGACAGAGATTGAAGAGCAGCAGGTTGAGCAAACAATTGAAGCATCTTTTGAGCCACAAGCTGGACAAGATGTTGAGGAAGGACAGCAAGCTGAAGCTGCCTCCTTGACAGTGACCAAAACTATTCCTAAAAAGAGGAAATTGCCCAAAAAGACAACTTCTAGCTTGCCAAGGAGAAAAAGCGCTAGATTGGCCTTCAAAGGCAAAAGCATAGTTGGAGAAAGTGCCAAGCATGGAGGTAAATCAGCTGTCATCCCTATCCCAAGCGATGACAGTGATAATGAGGCACACATCCTTGAAAACCTCCTCATTCACAAAGAAGGGCAAATTGAGGTGTTACAAGAAGATCTTCAAAGGGCAAGGAATTTCAAACATTTCTTGGAGGTTGAAAACAAACAAATGAAGTTTCATGTAGCTATCCATGAAGCAAGGGCGATCAGGTACAAAAAGGAGGCAGAAAAGGCGCAAGTAAGAATTGAAGAGCTCATTGGCGAATTTGATGATGAAGAGGAAGAGGACCAACCTAGGCAAAAGAGGCCTAGGACCATCGGGCTTAGAAAAGCCTTGGAGAAACAGAGAGCAGAAGAACAAGCTCAGTTCGATGCCTTTCCTCTCACTGCCCTCTTTGAATAGGAAATTGAGGAAAACAAGGAAGCATGGCTTGAGAGGGCTAACCAGCATTTGGAAACAAAGCTTCAGAAGGCAAACAGGGATCTTGAGCTACAGAGAAAGAGGACTCTTCACTTTCAGAAGCTAAATCAATTTGGCAGGCGCAAATTGAAGGTGGCACAAGAAAAATTGAAGAAGTTGAAGGAGAGGCGCCTAGCACGGAAAGAAGCAAAAAGCACATCAGCCCTCGATATTTTGGCTTCAGCTTCGGAGCATGTTTCTATGGACCCTTGAGGGTCATGCATGCCAATTTTGGGCCTGTTTCGGAAACTTTTTGTTTTTTGGCATTTTTTGGGATTTTGGCCAAAAACTCATAAATGCGCCATTTCAGTTTGATGAGTCGTCAAGGGAGGAGGGTGATACCAATGGATTCCATAATTTCATGAGCAGCTCTCCAGCGATTTTTAGGGCATTTGAAGATCATTCGCCCCCTCAAATTGGCGAAAAACAGCCTCATTTTGCACATTCTGCCCGCCATATCAGCAGCCTGATATTTTCTGGGTTTTTGCACACAGGTACAGTGTTTAGGGACTTTCAGAGATCAGATTGAGGTGATTCCACTTGCGTTGGAAAGCAGACACAGAGAGCTTTCCAACGAGCCATCATGAGCCTCATTTTGACACCGGGAAGGCTGCCATTCGCATTCAGAAAGTCAGGGGACCTTTTTCAGGCATAAATATGAAGTATTTTTGTAATTTTTGAACTCCAAAAATCTGCTTTTCCCAAATGTGCGTTAGGCTATTTTTATCATGGGAAAATCATGTAAAGTCAATATATTTTCCTTTTTTAGCAGTTTTTTAGATATTTTATGGGATATTTGTGCCTTGGGCTTTGCAAAGCCTCAAGGACAAGTTTAGATATTTAGACTTGGCCAATGGGATAGCTAGTTGCTCCATGAGGTTTTCCTCCCTCAAGCCTATTTATTCCATGGTTCTCATTGTAAATAGAGGCTGAACTTGAGAGAAGAATTAATGCATTGGTCATATGAGCTTTGAAGAATACACTTGAGTTATGATGTTTGGATTGCCTCTTGGATGCTTTTGAGGAATGTTGAAGGCTTGTTGATGGATTCCTTGACATGGTAGAATGGTATAGTGCTTCTTAATGTGTTTTGTCTTCTAGTTTTCACTCATAATTCATATTTCTTGCTGCTATAGATCGGTAAAGATTGATTTTGAGATATGCCCATGGAGGCACCTCAAAATCCCTGAATCTTCATAGCTTGATGTTTTCTTCTCCCTTAGTTATGCTAAAGAATTCTTAGTTGCTCTTTAGTAACCTAAGGTATTGTTGCTAAGTTTTATTCATCAGTTCCATGTATGTTGAGTAGGATGTATGGTTTGCCCTACCTACCTATCAGCTGCCCATAGTTCTGTCCATAAAACTTTCTCTTTGGCTGATTTGTTGATCATTTTGTTGAACCAAGGAGGCCTAGTCCCGATCTAGCCCTTTGCCTAAAACTATGAAAACTTATTTGTCCAAGTGCCCAATGACTTAGAGACTATGTTTAGGCGTTCCGGCATAGTTTATGAGTTGTTAGTTTGTCTCATGTTTTTTCCCCAAAGTCTGATAGCCTTTTCCCGAAGTTAGAGGGTCATATACCTCTATGTATGGCTGGAATGTTTGATTTCTATGTATTGATTAGCTTATATTTATTCCTAGCATGATCAATGGCTTGCTATTACATGTTTATGTCTGCTATTAACTAGTTTGTGCTTGAAATCCCTTGTCTTTCACCAACTTATTGTTCATTTAATCCATTTTGCCCGGAGATCCCTTCTATTGTGAATCAAATCGGCCCTACAGCAGCTTTACATCATCGCCTCATTAGCTTCCATGACTTGTTTTGACCCCATAGCCCAATTTATCTACATCTTGTTATCCAGTTTATGTATTTGATCAGTTTCATCCCTCACAAACTTAAAAAACCAAAAAAACTAAAAACATACTTCATAACTAGCCTAATATCAGAACATCGCAAGTAAACACATCGACATCTTTTGCACTTATAGAGAGAGCCCTCTCTGAGTCCAGGAAGGCTAGGTCCTTGGGCTCCAAAGCTTGGTTTGATGTTACATCGTCATTTGGCTAGCCAATCGGCCAAATCACGGGACCCTAACAGGTGTAAATCTCTATGCACAATATATTGATGATGTTGAAGGAGTTGAGAAGATTGAGAACCTACAAAGTCATGACAATAATGAAATTTATGAGAAGGCAGTAAAGATTCTTGAAACTTATTGGCTAGAAGATGATGAAGATGACCAAAAATTCAATCTTTTAAGTTCAACATGAGTACTTTATTTGACCTTGCAAGAAAAATTACAATTATTTACTATTTTTGTGGAAGATCGGATGGAGTCTAGTTTCCCGAGCTGAAAGAAATTTCAAAATATGAGTGTTATGTTTGTCATCAAGAGAATAATTTCAAGTGATATTCTATCACTAATGAAATTTAATTTTGTAATATTTCTCCACCAAGCTATATAGATTCCAATCAATGATCTAATATTTCATAAGAGGTAAGTGATCTGTTTTGGAAAATGTTGGTTTAAATGTTTTGTTGCTTATCAATATCCTTGGTTGTTGATAATTTGCTTTAAATTTAATTTTAACTTTTAATTCTTCTTGAGCATTAATTTATGTTTTGAAACAGTTATTGAATTTTTCCAAGTATTTACTAACAATTACAACATGTTGTAGAGTATTGGTCCTTTCTGCTATCAACATGTATTTATGTGTCCCTTGCTATAGCTTAGGACAATGACAACATAAATTCGGACTTCTTAATTTTAGACAATCATCAAAAAGATTACCTTAGACTGTGGTGGAATCCTTAAGATTGTGGTGAACTCCTTACTGAAGCTGTGGTGAACTCCTAAGCTCAAATTGTGGAAGATTAAAATGATTCATGTGTAGTAACTACAACCGTATTGGACTGTGTATAGATTTTCTGCTCATTTCCTTGTTGGACAGTCTCAACACAGTGATACTACCTCTCAGAACGGTGGAGACCTTGATTGTTGTAATTGACCTAAATGTGTATCATCATTCTTTGCTCAGACTTCCTTGCTGGACAGTCAGAACACAATAATACTACCTCTCAGAACGTTGAAGACCTTGGTTGCTATAATTTCCTTGACTATGCATCATCATTCTTGGGTCGGTTTTCCTTGCTAGACAGTCACAACACAATAATACTACCTCTCGGAATGGTGAAGACCTTGGTTGCTGTAATTACCTTGACTGTGTATCATCACTCTTGGAACACAACAAATATTGTTGAAGTGTTGGAGTTGTCCAACATCAACGCCATTGTTGGAGACTTATTTTGGACAAGTGAGGCATTGGACAATGAACAATCAATGAAAGTTTTGGAAGCACCTATTAAGAATTCTGTGGAGATATATCTTACTTGGGAAAGGGTTATTGAAGAGACCCTTGAAAAATCCTTGAAGGGTTATCTTATGATTGATGCCTGCAAATGAACCTTGAACATCAATTTTCGTAATGGTTGTTTAATCATATGAATGATAATGATCCTAGAGTCATTAATCATAATAATTGAATTCATTCTTATTCCTTTAGTGATTTTAAACCCTTTTCAAAGTGCATATTCCTCTATTTTTTATGATTCCAATTTTATGCTCCTAGCATTCCAATTTTATGCTCCATCAATAAAATATAAAATAATAAAGCTAATCCTTCTTCCAATTTTAAAAACTAGGAGTATTTTTTTGAAGCTATCAATATATGCTCTATAAACTAGTTTGAGTAAATTTTCTCCTTAAATTTGAAATATACCAAACCATTTCTCTTCATCTATATTGAAACATTGATGAGAGTTGAGTTGTTTTCCTTTGGAAATAATAATTTCATCTAAAATTTTTTGGATTTATTGCTACAAGGGGTGGGATATATATCTCTTAATATAAAAGTGTGAAATCCATTACTAGTGAAAATTTCTGACATACGAAATAATTCATAGCTAAACACACCTTTATGAATAGTTTTGACATTATTAATAGAAAGAAAGAAGGGTAAAACTTTTTGAGATTTACATGATGATTGATGATTATCTTGAAAATCCATTATTATGAGTAGTAGCATGCTTGGTGTTAGATCCATAGGTTACGCTATTTTAAAATACAATATTGCATAGAAAATTTCATGACACTTGAAAAGGATCATAAACAAAATTCTTTTTAATTGGTTGTTCTTTATATTTACTAAAAACCCATTTACAAATGGTAATTATGAAGGAAAAAATTGTTAAGGTCACAATCAAGATTTGAGAAATCCATTGGAAGTGCAAGAACCTACACAACTTAAAATTGTTATATGGAGGACCATGATCAACATAAAACAACCCACTAATGCAAATTTGGTTATATGGTGTGGTTATATCTCAATAAAAAAGAGTTTTAAGGATGACAATGACAAGTTATACTGTTAGTCTCTCTAAAATAACAATAATAAATCCAAAATAATTAATTAAATATTCCTAACTTTTGGGTTGTTGGGTTGTTCCTCAAAAGATGGAGTTTGTTTAGGAACTCCTATCTTGGTGGGTTTTTGGTGAGAAATTATCTCAACCAAAAGAGACTAAGATAGCACGGACTATCTTCTCTCATCTATTTAAATTGTAAATTAAAATTCTTTTAATAAGAGAGATTACATGAGGAAGCCATGAGGCTTCTGCCTTTTCTGTCAATGTTTTGCTTTAGTTTTGTATTTATGTTTTCTGCAATATATTTCTAAGTTATTTCATTTCTATCATGTGGTATCAGAGCCACGGTAGTGAGGGCTCAGAGTTAAGTGCTGCATTGTGAATGTGAAGGTAGAAGAGCTGAGAATTAACTCGGGATCCCTTGGCATTTGTGGTTGGTGCCTCCAAGGGAAGCAGAGCACTCTTGGAGCAATGGACATTGAGCACTAGATACCCTGCGTGTTTCCATAGAAATTTGCTGGAGATCGCAGATCGTTGGAAGTCGCAGAGGAGCGTGTTGCCTGCATTTTTTGTCAAAAAGTTATTGAAACCAGTGTTATGTAAGTAAACATCGCTTGTGCATTTTGTGGTAAACATCGCTTCTGCGTTTTTGTGGAATGGTTCTGAGATCTTCATTTTTGGGTGCAGCTACGATATTAGACATTACCGTGATAATTTTGAAGAAGATCAACGACAAATTGTAAAGCGTTACAATTGGTGTTCGATGGAACTGTGATGTCGTTCTGGCCTTTCAAATAATGCCGTTCTGCCCTCGTCATGTTCTGTTGTTGGGTTTACCGTGTTGTCGTTCTGCCTTTACAAATGTGATATGGTGCCCAGATGAATTAAACAGCGTTCTGCACTTTTAAAATAATTGAAACAATGTTTTTTCAAATATGGTGTGCGATGCTTTTATAAAACAGCAGTTGAAACAGCGTTTTAAAATAGTTATCCAGCGTTTTCATTGGCATCAATCCAGTGTTTTATGATTAGAACCGGCATTTTTTCTGAATAGAATAATCGTTTAAAGGCCAGTGTTAAGCTTGCAGATCCACTCATTACAGATTTGTTCATTCCGAGAAGGCCAGTGTTCAGCGTTAGACAGCATTACAGATCCGCTCAATAAACTGTTAGACAGCATTACAGATCCCATCTTCGGTGGTACGTTGATTGGTGAAAAGGAGAAAACGAGTGTAGAACAGAGAAGATGTGTAGATAGCATTTGAAAGCAGCATCCTTTAGCATGCATTTGACAGCATTTGCAATCAGCGTTAAATCCAGCGTTTGACAGCGTTTAAAGAAATGTGAAAGGTTTGCAACGTTTTAATGAAATGTGAAAGGTTTGCAGCATTTAATGAAATGTGAAAGTGTTGAATACGCGTGGACAAGAACTGCGTAAAAGATAATATCGTGCCAGATTTTTGCAGCTTCCTGAATGCATCGTTGAATCAGCTTTGATGCGTTGAGCCACTTCTCCAAATAATTTCTTTATAAACTTGTGGAGCGTTTGGTCGAAGAAGCCCTGTGGTTAAAAGAGAAAGTATCGACGTTAAGGAATTCTTGGTAAAAACTTAAATGAAATTTCACACAAAATCATAAATGTTTTTTTCACAAGTGCATAAAATAGGCGTTAGTCTATTTTCATCATTTAGCTTTCACATAATGTGATTAATTAAAAATTTATCCTTCTAAATAAATGAAAAGACAATGGCACATAATGTGGAATGCACATTTTAGCGGAAGAGAGTGAAAAAGTGCATTTAATATTTTAGAAAATTTGAAATGTGAGGAAATTTAAGTTTTAAAAAGCGTTTTCTAATGTGAGCATAAAGCATTTTGTTGGAGTGAAAAGGACTTAAGTGGTTTGGGAATAATAAAGTGTAAAGTTTAAAAGGCATTTTTTAAGTGAAGTAAATTAAATTATTTTAATAATTTAATGGGATGTATGGAGTGATAAGGTGTAATATTGAGAAGAGTGAGAGTTATTTTAAATGAAATTCCATATGTATTTGGAGTGATAAGGAAAAAAATTTATTGTAATTCAAAGTATTCTTTTACTTTGAGAAGGATCGTGTTATTATCCATTCAGATTTTGAAGGCGAGTTGTTTCAAAGGATTGTCAGCTTGGCATTATCTTTGCTTCAAATGATGTAATCCAGTGATTAATAAAGATATCATTTTTTTTGGTGTTGATGTGTCCTAGATCCGCCCGAAATTGGATAAGGGGATCTTAGGTACACTATGTGTGTTTGATGGCGCATGTGTTTTATGGCTTCATGTTGTTGCTTTCTTGATCTGTGTCTAGTTGAGACACATTAGTAATTTCATACATAAACAAGCACAACACATATAACGAAATAACTGCAAGATCAACACTACAACATAAAATTGAAGATTGTCTACATCAGCATTTTAAAACAACAAGCCAATTCACTTCTTCAAGTTCATGTACTTGCACACTCAAAAGTCTACATCAGCGTTCTACATCAAATAGCAAATTCACTTAGTCAAGTTAGTGCTTTTCACAACAAATTCTTCATCAACGTTCTTGCAAATCCATTTAAGTACTTGTAATCAAATTCATTGATTTAAGTGAATCATTAAAAATTCATTGTTAATGAATTTTTAAAAGAACAAATGAAGTCATTGTTTTAAATTGAATCATTGTAAGCTTGCTTGGGTGCATTGTCGACAGTGTTCGACACCCTCTCTTTACACAAAATCAATTGAGTGCATGAGTTTTTTCAAACAAGCAACAAGTTTACATCTCCAAGCGAGCGTGATTGCAAGCAATTTGCGTCAAGACAGTACAAAGATCAAACCATCAAGCAAGCCAGAGTGAAGTTTATTGCAGCGACCATCAAAAGCAACCAAACAAGTTCAACTGTGACATCAATCAACCAAGTTGACATCGACATCAAGCGAGCGTGCTTATTCATTGAAGTGAGCGTAAAATCATCAAGTAAGTCAAGTGAAGCATTCAAGCACATGCAATCGTCATCAAGCGAGCGTGAATTCCAAATTTTAAGCAAGAAAGTTCTGCAACTCTAGCAAGTGCAATCAACAACAAATCAAGCGAGCATGCAACAGTTCAAGCGAGCCTGTCGTTTCAAGTGAAACAGTTCAAAGTACGACATCTACAACAAGAGAGCCTAATTTCAAGTGCGCAAGTTCAAAATGGCGCAACATATTCAGTTGTTAAACATTATTCATAGTTTGATCATCTCCTGTGATGAAGACATGGTGCACGTCAGCAAAGAAACTCTTGCTGATCTTTCACAACATCTGCAACAAACACACGAAACTATTGAGTTTCTTCAACTTGAGTTGCAACTTCAAAGGATTGAATTGCAAGAAAAGAATGATACTTTCAAGACTTTGAACCATCCAGATGATAAGTCTTTGCACAATCCAGCTGATAAGTCATTCATTCAATCAGCTTCAAGTGTCGAAGTTGTTCCAGTTTCAATTTCTTCCAAGCCCATCATCAAGCCCTGGGAAGAACTTCAGAATAAAAATAATCGACGAGGCTTAGGATATGTCCAAGATGACGCAAACTTACATATTCCCGATTATTCCAAGCCCATTCAGTTCGTCAGTGTGGGATTTCTTGAACAGATCCCCTCAGCACATTCAGAGACAGTTGCAGACAACCAGCAGTGCATGCAACCCAAAGTTGCCAAAAAAGAGAATTCCACACAACCTGAAGTTGAAGACAAACCGAAATGTTCTCATTGTCAGAGAACCGGTCATCTGGAAGATCAGTGTTTTGATCTCCATCCCTATAGCCATTGTGGCAAGTCCAATCATTCCTCAGAAAAATGTCGCAATCAACACAAATCAGAGAGATTGAGAATACATTATGAATGGATCGACCCTTGGGAATGGTCATCCACAGTTAAAAGACTACTTCAGTTCTACAATCGAATCCAATCACACATAGTGCAGTCAACAGTGAATAGATGATGGTACTCTCATCCAGTTGAATGGGGGAGTACAACAGTGTAAAAATCCTACACCAGAAGGGGGGGAGTTCAGGAATACTTTCCAAGAGAAGTGTCTCTCCTTTCAGCTGACAAAGGGGGGAAAATGTCAATGGGATTGATAGTGGTTGTTAGACTGAATGTCTCGACAAAACCAGCAAAAGTAGCCAGTGGGCATCTTCAACAGCCAGTGGGCATCATCAACAAATTTTCCAGTGGGCATCAACCAATTTTCCAGTGGGAATCAACAAATTTTCCAGTGGGTAGTCAACAACAAAGAAGCACTGAAATTTTTTCAGCACAGCAAAAGCAACAGTGAGTTGTTTTTGACATCATCAGCCAGTGGGCTTTGAACAAATTTTGTCAGTGGACAAGGGATGCTACTTTCATGCAAATGACAGATGGATCCAAAAGACTAAATGCATAAAAAAAATATTGAATGTTTTATGCCACAAATGTAACGCTGGAATGAACGTGGAATGAACGCTTCAAAAAATGTAATGAACGTTGGATCTTATTGCTGGAGGGCACTGGCAAAATCCACTTGCATCAATATCAAAACACTGGCAAAAGCACTGTTCCTATTCAAATGCTGGAATGCTGTTTCTATTCAAATGAAAAAACGATGTTCCAAATATTGGCATTTACTTTTTCATTCAACGCTGGTTCTAGTCCACAATCTTTTGGGGGAAAAATATTGTAAAAAGTTGTTTAAAACGTAGACAATGCCAATTAAAATGCTGGATTTTGAAATGCCTTTCAAAACGATGGATACCATACAACTTTCAAACACTTTTCAAATGCTGGATACCACACTTTAAAACGCTTTTCAAATACCACAAATTGAAATGCCTTTCGAAACGATGACAATGCTTTTCAAAATGCTTTTAATACCACACGACTTTAAAATGATGGATTTAACGATTTCAACTGCTGTCAGACTTTTTAATAAATGCAGAAACGCTGATGTTCTAAACGCTGGTAGACTTTCAGTTCGATGAATCGATCAAAGAGCAGAACGCAGGTTATTGAATGCTGGTTATGGGCTGAATATAAAACGTTGTTTGAAGGCTCGTTTAATCAAATTTGATGCCACAAAAAACGTTGATTGATGGTGCATTGGGCAACGTTCAAAGTGCGGAACACTGTTTCAGTTCGATCCCAAATACAGAGTGCACAATTGATATGAATCGATTGTTTAAAATCGATCTCCTTACCAATTGCAGATTTCAAATGAAGATTTCAAATCACTCTTCTTTCAATTGCAGATTGCAGATTTGCCAGAAGGCTGTTGTAATTTGTTGCAAGGGCCAGAATCGATTTGAATGATTTTCCAGAATCGATTGAATGAAACTGTTATGAAACCGTTTGAATGATTTGCCAGAATCGATTGAATGTTTGGAAAGGACTTTAAAAACAATTAAAATATACAGCGTTGTCCCATTTTTTTTAATTCACTCAAACAATTTGAAACTGAAACTTCTCATAGATTTTGCCTTGGCTTTTAAAAAAAAAATGATTTTAGAATTTGCAGATCTAAAATCAATAAAATAATTTGCAAATTTCATACCAATATTTTGCTGATCACTTCAACGGATTTGAGTTTTCCACGACCTGACAAAGCCAGAATCTCCTCCTCACTGCATCACCATGGCTCTGATACCACATGAAAGAGAAGAAGTGTCCTCAGACACACAATTTTATTGATCAAGCAAAAATTTACAGGGAAAATTGCAGGAGTTTACACACGTAAACTCATTCTCACATTCTCTCATTACACATTCAAAGAAATAGGAAAACTAACCTATTTATAAGCTCTATGGATCACTTGGAAATTAAACAAGTGTCCATTTACAATAAATGAGCTTTTAACAAAACTACTAACTTTACTCCTAATTTAGATCCTAAGAAACGACTCTTTTCTAGAGTCTTAATTTACATTAAAAAATTTCTAATTCTAAATATCTCCTAAATATATTAAATATTCTAGAATAATAATTATTAATTTAATATTTTAAATTAATAATTATTTTATTCTAAAACTATAACCTATGATAAAATTATTTTTGGATCATCTAACATTTTTGGTCTCCAAGAAGGAAAAATTCTTGGCCACATAATTTATGAAGAGGGAATCAAAGTAGACCTTAAAAGGATTGATGGCATATTGAAAATCAACCATCCTAGAAACCACAAAGAGTTACAATATTTCATTGGAAAGATCAACTTTTTGAGGATGTTCATCCCCAACCTTGCTAATCTTTTAATAAATATCACAAACATGCTTAAGAAAGAGATAGGTGTTAAATGGAAAATAGAGGCTAAACAATCATTTGAATTTGTGAAACAAGCCCTCACTCAAACACCAGTTCTCATCAGTCCTGATTTCAGCAAATATTTCTACATATTTTCTTTTGCATCTGAACACACCATAGCTGCAGTATTATGGAAAAAGGATATCATGGGATAAGAACAACCAATATCCTTTTTCAGTAGGGCCCTAAGAGATGCTCCACTCAAATATAACATCATGGAGAAACAAGCCTTAGCTTTGGTGAAAGCATTAAAAGACTTTAGAGTTTACATTTTGCATTCTCATATCATTGCTTTTGTCCCACACATAGTTGTCAAAGACATTATAAGTCATGACCCTGATGGTAAAAGGGGAAAATGGATTGCTATCATTTTAGAGTATGACTTAGAAATCATGCCTACCAAACTAATTAAAGGTCAGGGATTAGAAAAACTCATGGTTGAGTCAAATTTCCAAGCAATAGATATGAATATGGTTGATGTCTTAGAAGAAATAGAAGAATTCACTGCTCCATACATTGAAGAAACATTTTTGAATTCACCTTGGTATGTTGATATCATATATGTGCTTCTCTATCTCAATATCCCTCCTTCTCTATAAAAAACTAAAGCTAGATTTTTAAAACAGAGGGCTTTAAATTATTGCATCTTAGATGGGGTTATATATTGGAAAAATATTGTTGGAATATTTCTTAAATGTTTTCTTGAGATTGATGCAGGAAAAATCATGCATGAGCTACATGAGGGAGAATGTGGAGGACACCTTTACTAGAAAACCACAACAAATAAGATTCTTAGAGCAGGTTATTATTGGCCCACCCTTTTCCTGGATACTCAAAAAATAGTCATGACTAAGTGTCAAATTTTTTATGGCAAAAGAAAACTCCTGCCTTTACCTCTGCACCCTATCTCTGTTGAAGCTCCTTTTCAACAGTGGGGTTTGGACTTCATTGGAGAAATTCACCCTACCTCATCTGCCCAACATAAGTGGATCCTTACTGCCACTGATTATTTTACGAAATGGATAGAGGCCATACCTTCTAGGAATACTACTGACTCTGTCATCATCAACTTCCTTGAAACCAACATACTATCTAGATTTGGTTGTCCTAGAAAAACTATCACAGACAATGCTGCTGCCTTCAAATCCAAAAGAATTTGTAATGTTCCTAATTTTTCTTCAATAAATTGGAACATTAATTTTTGTCTAAATTCATTTAGGATATGAATAATTGGGTAAGGAGGCCTAATGACAATAAAAACATAAATAAAATTCCTCTAGTATGAAAAGGGATCAGACATGGAACTATATTTCACACCCCCATGTGTGAAAAGAGACATTTGCAAAGAGGTTTGACCAAGTCAACCAGCGCAGGGTATGAGGTGGAAAGCACTACATGGGACAACGCAGAGATAGAGGAGGGAATATTCCTTTATGGAGGAAACCCTAATGGATAGGGCCCATGGAGAGAGAGCCTTCACTTGCTATATATGGAGAGGAGGAGAGCCATTTTTATTCATGCATATGTTTATGATTTCATGTCTATTCAGACATTGTGCATTCTTTGTTGTTTAGCAAGAATTGCCGGGAAACTCCTATTTAGGATTTCCTCACCTTCTTGAGAGGCCTCTTGAAGGTTGGTTCTTCATTTTACACATATCTTGGCTCAAGGCCAAAGCATCCTCCTCCAGGATAGCGTTATTTCTACAACAACATAATACTGTGTTGTAGGGTGTTGCAGTAGAGAATTCACAACACCTCTTCCATTGCTTGTTTTCCAGAGAAAGAGTATTTAATTTCTTTGGGAGATCAGTTTGGAAGCATTGGAGCTGATTTGCAGATCTTGGCACTTGGCCATAGTGTTCTATTCCACTCACTATGCAGTCCCTCTTAGTGACTACGTTATTTTCATGGAGTATCTGCAATGAGGGTTTGTAGATTGATTGGAGGGTGAGATCTCAAGTGTAAGGATCACCCTTCCACTTTGGAGATCCATTGGAGAAGGTTTACTTCAGATTGTTCTTCATCTTCAGCCGTCTCTATTGAGTTCTAGATTTGAGTTGCAGCAGCTACCCAACAACTTCGACATTTTTTCCATTTTGTATATTTCAGCCAATCCCTTGGAGGATTGATGTATTGTTGTTTCTAAGGGTTAGATCTTTTCTCCCATATTATATTTGAGCCATACATTGTCATATATTTAAGTTATAATGTAATATGGAGTAGTACCTTCTATAAACTATGTCCTCATAGCTTGGGTTTATGCAGAAATAACAGTGTTCTTCTACTTTCATGTACATGACTTGTTGAGGCTTGCATTGCCTTTCCTGAGAGGTTGTTTCCTCAAGAACTTGTACTCTTTACTGCTATAACATCATTCTTGGCTATATATACATCTTCTTGTCTTACAGCTCATAAAATAACACTTTTGATTCTCTTGTATGTTCATACATATGTTGCAGTCCCATTCTTTGGGCAATTCCTGTAGAAGGAATATTGCAAGATCTATCGATAGAGTCTGTAGAGGGCCAGGTGGCCTCTGGATCTCATCCTTTCTATAAGGTGACATATCTAGTAAATGCCCCTATAGTCAATCTCTGGAATAGATTGTGATATTTCATAAAAAGGAACATTACAGTGGTATCGGAGCAACTTTCTTGCCTCATCCTGTGAGTCTAAGCCCAAGAAGATCAGAATGTTGAATAAGATGAGTTTATTCTCATATATGTTCAGATCCAGAGGAGACCTCTCCAAGGAGGTCAAGAAGATTGAAGAAGAAGAAGAGGGAGTACCATGCACTTCCTATTCTCATCAAGAAGAAGACATTGAGCATGGAAGATAGTTGGATCATCAGATCCTAAGTGATTACCTTATTGAATACAGATCTCAACCTAGAGGCTTCAAGGAGACTCTAGATTTTCCTCATTTCATCCTGCTGAAGGAAGAGAAGAGACCATGTAGAAGAAAGGAAATCTGAGGCAATAGATTTCTATTGTCTACCTATGATGGGTCATTTAATGCAAGAAATTGGGTGAAAGAGTTGGTGGCATTTTTCTTTCTACATCTTGTAGTAGAGAAAGAAGTTGTTGAAATCTCAGTGCTACACTTGGAGGGTGAAGCCTATGATTGGTGGAGCGGCCACTTGAGCCATGGAATGGAGAGAAATTTTGCAAATTTCATCCAAGGGTTGGTAAAAACCTTTGATGGTGAAAGAAAAAAGGAAGGGCAAACCACACCACCACTTGAGGAGCCTTGTGATAACGTTGTCACACTCATGGAGGAGCAGCCAAATGCATCAATAGTTGGAGCAGCCAACACTTTGGAGGAAGGAACTCTTGTAGCCTTACAAGAAGTTCCAAATGCACATCAAGGTATGAAAATATTTCCACAATCTATTTTTGTAGCAACTTCTTTTGAAAATTGTGGAGATTTACTTTTTCATGACCAAGGGTCAAATCCCATTGCTACCATAGAGCAGCTTGGTTGCACTATGTTGTGCAACATGAAAAATTTCAAGGAGGAGATAAACCATCATCTTCATGAGCCTTTTTTGGATTGCATATCACATTGGAGGTTGGGGTTTGAAGCCTTGAAGGATGATAGTAGACATCTTGTAGTGAGAAAGCCTTTCTCCCTTTAAGATGACACCTTATCAATGAGCTCCTCTCAGCTCAAAGAGGAATTTCTACTTTCAGATCCAAGACCTCATTGGTTTTGGAAAACTATTGATGAGAGGGAGGTCTCAAGGAGAGATCTCATCAGAGGTTCACTTCAACACATCAGGGAGTGCAATGATTTTCTTCATTTCTCACAAGAGCAGATAGAAGATGGAGGACATCTTAGGATGGATAAAATCTCTCTTGCTTGTGTTGGAAATTCCTTGAGCCATACACATCATGATGGGAGTTTTTTTCCTACCACCTATTTGGGTCTTGATAGGTTCTCATTGATCCTTGAGAAGATTGCATTTCAAAATCCCATGAAGTGCAAAGACAGGAATTTTATTCGGGAGGATGGTAGCCCTCATGGGAGGAGTACCAAGATGAAGAGGAGGAGAAAGCATCCACAAGTGGTTGAGTGGATGTGGTTGATGAGCAAGGAACTGGGAGGCTACTTGCAAATTTATGATACCAGGCAGCAAGAGGCTTGGCTACGCTGGTTACTCTTGAAAGAGTTTGTCCATCACTTGGAAAACACTCTTCCTAAGAGTAGGAGGATGGAGAAAAAATGGCAGGATACTTGCATCATTAAGCAACATAGAGTATGGATGCATGATGTTGATGTGACACTCATATCATTCATTGTGTCTTCATGACATGAGTTGTATGATGGGAGTACGGGGAGGCAGCAAAATACTTTGTTGCTTTGCTTGGGAGAGTAAGGGCAGAATTTCTCTCATACTTTGCATGATGTTGCACGAGGAGGAAATGGCATTCTCTCCTTGAATTTCGATGATAGAGAGGTACTTCCACCTTGGGAGGGGCTTCTTATGTATTGCAGCATTATGAAATATATCTTTGACAAAGAGCATGTCAAAGAATGGAGCTTGGTATTGATGAGAGCCCATGGGTATAGGCCAACAACGTTGTCTCTTTGGAGCAGTGACCTATGGATGAAGTGTGCTCGGCAGAAGTGTGGTGGATCCATAACCCAAAGGTCCCAGGATAATTTCATATTTGTTGCACTTGATGGACAAAGAGGAGGTGAGATGGATGAGGTAGTAGATAGAGTCATCTATTACTATGCTACATTCTTCTTGACTTTGATTCCCAAGCATGAGAAGAAGGATATTTTTGCAGCACCTAGTTCATTCCTCTTCATGGGAGCATGCCAAACAACTATGGAGGGTTCATTCATGGATCCATACATCATCTTACTTCTGGTATATGGTAAGAAATCTGTTTTTACATTGGCTAATTTGTATACTCTTATTGTTATTTTGCAGTGCATGGCTCTACAAGAGGGCAAGCTTTTCAGATTGCTCCATGGACAAAATTGGGCCAATTTGTATGATGGAGACAACCATCCTTTATATGGCCTTGGGCAAGTGTTCTCTTTCATGTATGATCAGTTGATATACTCGGCCATTTTCTATTCATCAGTAGCTATCATGACATACATAACTATTCATGTAACACAAAACAACTTGCCATGTGATTTTCTAAAGCAGCAGTTTGGAAAACTGCGCTGTCACTTTTGGGAAAATTGTTGGTACATTCTTGCAACACATGAAACCTTCAGAATTTTCCTCATTTTATTGTTGATCATGACTTCCTTTGCTGATATGGATCAGATTTTTATAAGAAGCATGATTATGAGAGAGGCACATGAGTTGGATGTGTCCTTGAGTGAGAAAAATTCTCACATTTTCTGCACTACATGTTCTAATGGGAGCATGGGAGGAGATATGGCCACCACTACTACATATGTGTTCTCTTTTGAGGTGGACCATGGAATTGATAGTCATCCATTGTACAACCATGGGCAAGTGTTTGTTCTTGTGTTGTTGTTTATTTCAGTACATTGCTTGCCATATAATTTTCTTAAGTTGCAGTGGATGAAACTGCGTTGTGTCCTCTTGAGATGTTGTTTGCACTTTGTAGCATCATGTAAAACCTACAGAAAACTTCTCATTTGGATATTTTATGATGACCATGTCCTATTCATCATGGATGATATGTTTTGGGCTAGCTTGTTCTTCATTGTTGGAGGAAAACTCTTTGGAGGATTTTTCTTCATTTTTCCATTTGAGGGAAATACTTTTGCAGCCCATAATAAGCATACATTCTACACTTGTCATAAGTGGAGAGAAGGACAGCATGGGGTAAGCTATGATGCTTTCCAAGTTCATATTTTTATCCCACCTTCATTTCTGGAGCTTGAGGTGGAAGGATATTTTCAGGAGTTGCCTTATTGGGAGGTGGCTCATTTTGTGTGGATGATTTGTTGGGGATGGAGGATCCACATGGGCAAGATGTTCCTCATAAAATTTTAGACTCCATGCCTTGAGTGGATACTTTCCAGTTCTATCCTTGCAGTTGCTTGAGGACAAGCAACATTTGGGAGGGGAGGACTGTAATGTTCCTAATTTTTCTTCAATAAATTGGAACATTAATTTTTGTCTAAATTCATTTAGGAGATGAATAATTGGGTAAGGAGGCCCAATGACAATAAAAACATAAATAAAATCCCTCTAGTATGAAAATGGATCAGCCATGGAACTAGATTTCACACCCCCATGTGTGAAAAGAGACATTTGCAAAGAGGTTTGACCAAGTCAACCATCACAGGGTATGAGGTGGAAAGCACTACATGGGACAACACAGAGATGGAGGAGGGAATATTCATTTATGGAGGAAACCCTAATGGATGGGGCCCATGGAGAGAGAGCCTTCACTTGCTATATATGGAGAGGAGGAGAGCCATTTTTATTCATGCACATGTTTATGATTTCATATCTATTTAGACATTGTGCATTCTTTGTTAATGTTTAGCAAGAATTTCCGAGAAACTCCTGTTTAGGATTTCCTCACCTTCTTGAGAGGCCTCTTGAATTTTGGTTCTTCATTTTCCACATATCTTGGCTCAAGGCCAAAGCATCCTCCTCCAGGACAGCGTTATTGCTGCAGCAGCATAATACTGTGTTGTAGGGTGTTGCAGTGAAGACTTCACAACACCTCTTCCATTCCTTTTTTTTTTCAGAGAAAGAGTCTTTCCTTTATTTGGGAGATCAGTTTGGAAGCATTGGAGCTGATTTGCAGATCTTGGCACCTGACCATGGTGTTCTATTCCACTCACTTCGCAGTCCCTCTTAGTGACTGCATTATTTTCATGGAGTATCTGCAGTGAGGGTTTGCAGATTGATTGGAGGGTGAGATCTCAAGTGTAAGGATCACCCTTCCACTTTGGAGATCCATTGGAGAAGGTTTAATTTAGATTTTTCATCATCTTCAGCCTTCTCTATTGAGTTTCAAATTTGAGTTGCAGCAGCTGCCCAGCAACTTCGACATTTTTTCCATTTTGTATATTTCAGCCAATACCTTGGAGGATTGATGTATTGTTGTTTCTAAGGGTTAGAGCTTTGCTCCCATATTATATTTGAGCCATACATTGTCATATATTTTAGTTATAATGTAATATGGAGCAGTAAATTCTATAAACTGTGTCCTCATAGCCTGGGTTTATGCAGAAATAACAGTGTTCTTCTACTTTCATGTACATGACTTGTTGAGGCTTGCATTGCCTTTCTTGAGAGATTGTTTCCTCAAGAACTTGTACTCTTGACTGCTATAACATCATTCTTGTCTATATATACATATTCTTGTCTTACGGCTCATAAAATAATGTTTTTGATTCTCTTGTATGTTCATACATCCGTTGCAGTCCCATTCTTTGGGAAATTCTTGTAGAAGGAATATTGCAAGATCTATCAACAGAGTCTATAAAGGGCCAGGTAGCCTCTGGATCTCATCCTTTCTATAAGGTGACATATCCAGTAAATGCCCCTATAGTCAATCTCTGGAATAGATTGTGATATTTCAGAAAAAGGAAAATTACAGAATGTTTGACTTCTGCTACAAATATCATATCACATTAGGCCATTCCACAGCCTACTATCCTCAAGGAAAAGGATTAGCTGAATCCTCCAACAAAAGCCTTGTCAATATTATCAAAAAATTGTTGGAGAAAAATCAGAAATCATGGCATAGTAAGCTTATTCATGCGTTATGCGTTGATAGATTAACCACCAGGAAATCAATAAACATTTCTCCCTATCAGCTGGTTTATGGCATGGATGTAGTCTTCCTAACATCTTTAGGAGTTCCAGTCTTGAAACTCCTCCAAGAAGTGCAATCTGAAGAAAATGACATGTAGAGAAGGATAAATCAGACCATTCATTTACAACAGTCCAGAGAGGAAGTGTACAAAAGAACACACAGTCCAAAAAGGCATCAATAAGATATTTGACAGAAGGACTAAAGAAAATTATTTTCAAATTGGAGATACAGTTCTGAAATGGGATTCTAGGAGGGAGGATAAAGGTAAACATGGCAAGCTTGAGAATATTTGGAAAGGGCCTTATATCATTCACTCAATTAGGGGTCATAATTATTTCTTCTTGGAAGGACTGAATGGAGAAGAACTTTTTGAAAGTCCTGTCAATGGTAGGATGCTTAAACATTATTTCTATCAAGAGTCCTAGATTCAAATATTTCATTCATTATACATAACATAGCATAAAAAAAAAATCAAAGAAAGTAAAAAAACAATAAAATAAAAGAAAAAGAAAAAGAGGGCAAAATTCAAAAGAGGTACAACCCCATACCCAAAAACAGTACTACTGAAAATGTGCAAGTCTGAATGCCACTGCTAATTCAAAAATGATACCTTGTTCAGTCATCTAGCCTAATCATGGGCCCGAACATGCTTTAAATTTATGGTTGATAAGTTAGTAGAAGCTATGATTGTCAAGATTGCTTCGGACTTAGTTTATCAAAAAGGATAGATTAAGAGAATATGAAGATGTTGGTTCCATATGCTCAAAGCAGAACCAAAGAGATAGATAAGAATGCATTACTAATGACATATCACAGCCTTATCTTTCTGAATTTACTTTATGCAAATAACATTTGTGTGCAACTTGTTCCAAATGCCACAACCATGGTTGATTAGACTGTCCAATCCTGATTTGAATCATGCTTTAAATTTCATGTCGATAGTTAGAGAATCAAGACTGCCAAACAGTTTGATCTTGGCAGCCAAGTAGTTTAGGTGCAAAATAAAAGAGTTCAACAGTTTAATCTGAACTGTTGGAAGAAATAAGGATAGGAATAATTAGCTTATTTCTATTTTCAAAAATAAAATGTCAAAGAGTCTGCTAGTTCAAACGCACTAAAAGAGGAAGCAAAAATGTTAGGACAAGTAGGATTGGGTAGGTAGAAAGACTGTGTGAAAGGAATTATATATTTTTTTTAAAATTTGTATTTTTCAGAGAAACATCAACAAGTGAAAAGAAGAAAAAATATGCCCAATGGACAAGGCACTGATTTGCTGAAACCCAGAGATTTGGTAAACTAAGGTTTTGGACACCTCGAAAGGAAAGCTGCCCTCCCCAAGTGGAGCCACTGTTAGTCATCAATAAATTTTTCTGATATCAAAAGATGACTAAATTGTAAAGCCTAGATTTCTAGAATCAATATTTCAAGAAACATTGTGTGTTCTAGAAATCTCACTTCCTTCATTATCCTACACCTAACTGTTTCACTATAAACCTCATCTTTTGCCTTCTAAAAATTCACCCTACTGCAAAAGGAACTCCATTTCTCAAAAAGCCTAAATTTCCTCATTCCATCACCTAAATTACACCCTCATTTCATCCTTTTCTTCCTATTTTCCGCAAACCTCACTATTCCTTCATTCATTTAATTTCTTCTAAAAAGCCTTGAAACAATGAAAAAAGCTCTTTCTGCATTGTTTTTTTCAAAATTAGGCCTATCGGACCCTCAAAATATTATAAAAACTCTGTTTTTATAATTAAAAACCCACTTTATAAAAATACTTTAAGCCCTTTTTGGCTTAAAACCTGGCCCCTTCTTCTCCCACGTGACCTTACTTCTCCGCCTCTCTTTTTACCCCTCTGCCCCTTTTTTTTCCATACCCCCAAACCTTATTAAACTCCCAAAATCTTTAAAAAATTCAAAGGCAGGCCCTTTTCTCCCCCACCCTACCTTACCTTTTCTTGGGTTGTCACGACCATTGATCAAAGGCCTTGGACCCTGATCCAATGGCCACCAGACTCCCGCCTTTCATCCCATCCACCAAACTTTCTCCCTGCCCTCGAGCTCCACCCACGCCATCGATCTCACTCCTTGAGATCCAACGACGCATATTGCATATCGCGTAGATTTCAGTGCCAGGGTTTAACAACCCTTATCCTCGCGAAATAGGCGGTATTGGCCTGGACGCGTGGTGGCCATTCTATGGAATCGTATGCCCTCTACTCTTTACCACTTACCGCTCAACTTCAACGTGAAAACCGCCATTTTTCCCACAAAACCACCTAACCTCCAATTCGTGCCCATATTCAAATTTTTTTCTGGTTCCGCCCATGGAACCCCTCCTCTGTGCGTTTCCCTCCTCCGCAATCACTCCAAACCCCCTCCTCCAGCTTCTGAAATGCAGTTTAGCCAAAAATGAAGGTTTTAATTAATTTGGTGTTTTGTTGTGTAGGTTTTAATGGCGGCCCAAGTTCACAAGCCATCCCACAGCTAATTTAAGTGGCTTGGTCTCAGGATGATGATCCCTAAAGGCCAAATAAAACAAAAAAAATGGATTCAAAAGGTTTAATTCAGGGTTTTGTCGATACTTCATGGCCATCAATGCTCCTTTCTGCATGTCCTCCAATGTGTTGTACTCTTTATCCCTAAGCTCATAGGCCATGTCAGCATCAAAGCCTTCAGGTTATTTTGCTAGGGCCATGCCTTGTGGAGGTTTCATATGTGGAGGGAGGGCGTTGTAAATGTTGTTAAATCTTGTCGTGTAATCATGGACACACTCTCCTATGTTTCTTTTAAGGCTCATGTATTCTGCTAAGAGTTGGCGAGGGTTAGCCTTAGTTTCCCATTTGTTTATGAAAGTCTGAGATAAGGCGGGAAGATCATTGATGCTACCCGGAGGTAGACCCTTAAACTGTTTCTTCACATCACCCCCTAAGCTCTGGGAAAAAATTCTCATTTTGACGGTATCATCGTCTATTTCCCTGTAGTCAAATGAATCTTCCATCCTATCCACATGTTGTTGAGTTGTGATGGACTCTTTGGCAGTGAAATGTGGGATCTTTGATTGATAATCATTTGGTAGGGGTACTAGAGGCTAAGGTAACATCAAAGGTGCCTAGCAGGCCACCATGGTGATATTCTGATGAGGTAAAGGGTTAACTTGAGCAGTTGGTATGTGGATGACAGGGATGCTAGGACCAGCAGAGGTGTGATGAGCAGATCTAGGGTGACTGAGCCCCAATTTTTGAATGAAGTGAATATCAGGGGGTGTAGATGGAGGGCTCTGTCTATCCCTAATGGGTTGACCGCTATGAGATGGTGAACCAGGGAATCCAAGGTATGGCTAGTCTAAGATATTGGATGACCTAGTTCTAGGTAAGCTATTAGGTAGGTCTAGGTCAAGGTGAAAGTGTGATAGAGTTGTAAGATCTTCTGGTGCAGAGTTAGCTCTATGGACGAGGTTGGAAATAGTTGGTTGTTTATGTGTATGAGATCCTTTGAGGATGCTCTCAGGGTTGTCAACTATTTCAGGTGGGTCTAGGTTAGGGTAAGCTCTTGTATGAATGGTTCTTGAAGCCAGAATTTTTTTTTCCAACCAAGCATATTAACCCTACTTGTTACTTCTACCATGGTTGATGTTGTTATGGAGGCTAGTCTCCCAGTGGAGTCTTATGTGAAACCAAGATAATCAACAGGCCTACTAATCACCAGTGGAGTCTTTAATCATTTAGGAATCATGGAGTCACCAGGTGGAAAGGTTTAGGATGTTTTGGAGGGTACACTGTCCACCACAGTGCTTATGAGATGCCCCATTTCAAGGATATCTTCCAAACAAAGAAAACTCTAACCAGAGATTGACTAGGAGGGATTTTACCAGATATGTCACCTCTGAAAGAGTGTGAGATCTGGAGGCTACCTGGCCCTTTCCAGACTCTATATAAGAGCGTGGGAAAACACAACAAATGGTACAAAGGTTGATGTGTGAATAGGAGTGTTTAACTACCAACCTAACCAGAGATTCTAGGTTTTCTGAGGCTAAATATATAGTAAGATGATGGAAACTCAGAAATTCCCCAGTATGGTCACCATTATGTTGGGGTTCCCATGTTTTGGCAAGGTTGGAAATACCAAAAGATGAGACAACATCAAAACCACTTGCAGACCTCAAGATCTAGCCCTCCTGGGTCCAGAGAGGGATCTCTCTATGATTGTCAAAGGTATATGTCTTTAAAGCTCAATGTTAAGATGTTAGGCTAGTTATAAGGCTCGAGGTTTGTTTGTTTGTTTGATTTTGATTTGGTTGTTGGTTATCAGGAAGGAAGGGTTCAATGTAAGACAAAGATGAGCAAAGGGAAAAGGGGCAGAGATGAAGTATTCCAGGGAGCATTCAAAACCATTGGGAAATGGAGTCAGGAAAGGATTTTCTTACTATCCAATGTGCAAGCTTTCAATTGGGCTATTCATCTAAAGCGTTGGATCTTAAAGATGATTGTGTGATATGGAATGGTAGGAGACGAGGAGATAACACAGATTTAGAGCACCAAGTTAAAGACCAGCTGGTCGCACAAGGATCCTAGTGGACAGGGATAACTCTAATCCCTAGTGTTCCCAAATATTCCAACTAAATCCTTAACCAGAAACATCTAAGAACTAAATTCATTTAATTCATACATCAGAGAGCAGGAAATAACATCCACTACACTGGTTAAATGAAATGAAATCAATTCTTAAATAACACATCAGAAGAAAAACATTAATGGAAAGGAGATCAGAAACATAGGGTACCTAACAAGGGTAAATCCTATGCCAATATTCTGATGCAAGCCAGTAGAAACGAAATGAAATGAATGTCAATACAAAGATAGGAAAACATCACCGCTGCTTCAAATCAGGATCCAAAGAAATGCGCTTGTCATATTAAATAGCAATACTAGTCAAGTAAAACATTTCCAATAGCTAAATAATTAGTCTGAAAACCTCTCCTTCAACCTATCTTACAACTTTACACAGAGACTGTGTCTCAAAAGAAACTACGTGCAGTTCGCTGATAACTGATAAACAACCTTTTACAATATTTTCTCATGAGTTTTATAGCTGAAGAGAGCAGGGGAGGTAGGCAGAAAACTAAATTCAACATTAACACTCAGGAGAGGAAGAGGGCCGAAGCCCATTCTGTTTTAAATCTCTGCATTTATTCCTGGTACCTTTTTGGAACGAAGGAGTGATCCTCTTCAGTTTCCATTTACTCAGGCATGGTCCTGATGTACTTTGGCTGCAGTAGCACTCTGTAGTACCTGTGGCGCATGAAAAAAATGGTAATTAAATGATTGAATGGACTGCCATACTTGTGAAAAAAATGCTCTAGAAGCTTTGTACAGTGGTCTGGGCAGAAATATCCTCTAGGGCACGGCATAAAATAAAGACAGTATGGGCGTCTGTCCTTCCCTGGAGAAAAACATTCTGCTACTGTAGAAACCCTAATACACTGATTTCTTCGTGCTGTACCTTCTGTGTGATCCATGGGTCTTCAACCTGGTACTCTGCCTTCGAATAAATGGAACAAGGCTTTAAAATCTTCAATTGCGTGCCTTAAATGTGCTAATTTCCCACTGATACCCTTTGTCGCTCCCACAATTTCCTCTGATTGTGAAAACTGTGCTTTGAATGCCCTGGACAGTTTCTGCAGAGTTTAAACCCTATTCCTTTAATTCAAGTCCTATCGAAATGTCTTCCCTGGTCTTTCTCCATAATTCCAGCTTCTGAGAATGGTCCTTTCCTGTATTTCTGTCAATGTGATAGGGACTGCGAATTATGGAGTTTTATGGCCGCTCGAAACCTTGAAAAACATGAAAATGGTTAAGAAAACATTAATGGAGAGGGCAGTATGGATGACTGTGACAATGGCAGCGTGGCGTGAATGAGGATGGTGACTGCGGAGGCAACTATGGAGGAAAAACGTGGCACAGTGGGAACTGCATGGAAAGACGCCAGAACAAACATTTTAACGTAAAAAAAATAAAATTTTGGCCTCGGAATGCATATACATAACAGGGGTGTGCGATCATACGGAGGAGACACATGGAATGGTGATGTGGCGGTACGGGGGCCATGGGTTAAACCTCACGTAGCTTTGTCGAGTGACGATCATTGGATGGGGTGCTTTAGATTGGACGGCTATTATGCATTTCGCTACGCGTCCTATACCGAACGATAACGCGCGATGAGATAGCTTTTTTGAAATCGTACAGGAGCCACACGTCGGATGCTGTATGGAATCGCTGGCCAATCGGAAAATACCGCCTCCCGCCCAAAGGCGGTGCGATAGAAACCGGATGGTTTATGAACAGAGAAAGCGGGCGGGGACCACTGGGACGGGCAGATTCCGCACCGTCGAATCTGTGCAAATCAACGGTTGAAAACGTGCCCGACATGGATGAACTGTGGACCACTGATCTGGCGAATTAACGAACGATGGAGATGCGACTGCGGACGGTGAACGGGTTTCACGGTGAAAGTTGTGGGGGCGGCGATCGCCGTCCACTCTGTGAAGACCAACGACGCGGAACACAGAGTTGAGGACTTGGTGTAATAATTCAATCGCATCGGAACTTTAGAGTTTCACAAAGGATTTTGGTCCTCCGACAATCTTTCGATTGCGACTAGCGCTCAGGACCTAAGCGCTTGGGCACATGGGGGAAGTGGTTCAAGGGGCTAACGGGAAAAGGGCTAGGCCTGTTATAAAGTTGGAAAGTGGGCTTTTAACCCATTTTAATGCATTTGAAGGCCTAGGGAGGGTAACCATAGAGAGACAGAGGGGAAAAATGAGGAAACAGAGGGCAAGGGTGGGATTTCATGGAGATTATGGAAATATTAAGGAGTGTAAAGGGGGGAATTAGGGGGAACAAAGGGTACTTGGGAAAAGGGAAAAAGAATAATATGGGGGAATTTTGCAGAGATAAAAGGGGGGAAAAAAGGCCCTTTTGAGTAAAATTTTATCCTTCAGCAGGCTCATTGATACCATAATCAGCAAAGGGGAAAAATCAAAGGCAGGAAACATAAAAAGGCTTCAAGGATGATGTGTCTCAGGGGAGATGCATTCCTTGAAGGCTCGAAACAATTTAGCCCCCTGCTTTGCCTGTCAAAAATTTATAGGGGGGCTAACAGTGGCTCCACATGGGGATGGCTTCTTCTTGAAGGAGTCAAGAATTCAGAGAATAGATCTTTGGAGTAGGCCAGTTGCCTGATGCTTGGCACATCCCTTTCTTTCTTTGATCAGCTGCCACAATGTGAAGACATTACATCAGCAGAAACACTTTCCCCAACAAACTACCTACCCACACTACAATCCTAGCATTTTTTCTTCTTCTAGGGTGCATTTGAGCTAGCAGACCCTTTACATCTTTTTATTTTTACAAATGGAAATTAAACCTATTCTAAATCTACCCTTATTGCTCCATGAGACCAGATTAGACTGTTGGTCTCATATGTTTCTCTACCTAATCTAATATATGCTGGGATTAAACTGTCCAGCAGATTTATTCTCTATATTCTACGACGGAAATTGAAAAACAGTCAACCCAGGATTAGACTATCTGACTTGCTGTGGGTAAAAGGCATAAAGATAGTTGCACATGGACAGAAAATAGCAGAAACTGAAAACAAAACTGCGAAGGCTTGAAATCTGAAACTTGAAGTATCCTTCTTCTCTTTGTGACTCAAGTTTTGAGCATGTTAGAGTCACTTCTTTTCCTCATTTCAGCTCTGGTTTTGGACATGTTAGAGCTGATTCTTCTTACTTCTTTGCTGGTCCAGTTTTTGAGCGTGTTAGGACCAGATTTCTTTGCTTTCTTTGGCTCAAGTTTTGAGCTTATTAGATTCGATCTTTTGCACTTCATAGGTTCATGTTTTGAGCATGTCTGAACCTCTCCTTTCCTTCTATTTTTTTTTTTTTGGGAACATTTTCTCTTTTTTCTTGAAATTAAAGGACTGCAATGGTATGTACAATGGTAATGGAAACTGGAAATTGGAAATCAACAGAAGTAGTGTTTGAGCATCCTGCCATTTACAGGACCCCCAAACAGCTCTGTACCATATAATTCTTGTAGGAAGAAAGCATTTGGACCCACAGTGGCCTGGATGAGGTATGGACCTTGCCACAGACTGTCAAACTTGTCGTGCTTTCTGTTAGCCATCAGTATTTTTTACATGTTAGTGATGACTATATCTACAGCTGAGTTTTCTAGAAACTGATTTCCTTATGTCAATATGTCATCTAGAAAACCCTCCTAAAACTTTTTTGACTTTCTACTTTTCAGTCCACCCATGTCGAAATCAAAACCTCATTATCACTATCCTATCTAGCTTCAGCCCTACTGGTCTGCCCATCAGCTTTAAAAGGCAAATCCAAGTCTGTTTCAAAAGTCTCCCCTATGTTAGGAAGTGGCGCTTTAAGGCATTTTACCCTTGGCAATCATCAAAAAGCCAAAAAAGCCTCCATCTGCTACAGACCAATCATGACTAACCTCCTACTTTGCAAATGAAATTGACAAACAGCTCTAAGTCGCGCCACTTATATCCCTAGGTCTCAGCACTGCATGAACCACAGTCTCAAGCTGGTTAGTAGGTGCTTCACAGTGTTTTATGGATTCTACGAAGACAGGAAATATAACTTCATCTCAGGAGTAAATTCTTGAATCTACAGTTAGAGGAACAGCTGCTTCTAAATGTATCATGAGCCTGAGATATGTCTGCAAAACAAAAAGTCACTCATCAAGACCTTGCAGTTTTCCTTCGAGTATGAAAATCACAGTAAGAAAAGGACACCACTGTCACAGCAAACTGGTAAATTGTCATGGCCCAGAACCTCCTTCATTTACAAGCAGAGGGTTAGGGCGCCTCCTTCATCTACAAGCAGAGGGCGCTGGCCAGTATTGACTTAAAGGATTGTAGAAGCCCAGGTTTTCCTTTTACTGAACAGTGAAACAACAACTCCAGGTTTTCTAAGTGAATGATGATCGTAACAGGGATAGAGCCTGAAAAATGCAGGTTCAAAGGAAAACAGAGTTTGGTCTGATAAAGGAGGTCATTTGAAGTCTTCAAGTCATATGAATTGTTAAACTTTAGAAGGGCATGTCATTAGTAAAAATTCCAATCATAAGCAGCCTGCTTGTCCACAAGATCAAATTGAAGAGGTGCTGACAAAACATGTCATTACACAGGCAGAAGAAAAGCTGTTGGTTTTTCAAAGGGTACTGACCTCCATAGTCACAGAGACTATCTTTCAAATAAATTGTCATAAGTTGACTAAAGCAAATAATGATATTTCAGTCACCCTCAGAGTAGTGCAGGGAGACAGTGACACTTTGGCTAGGGTTTTTCTGAAGCACAGTGATGATTGCAAGCAGAGGTGCTAGTATTGATGTTTTTCAAGTGATTTGCTTACCATCACATCCATGGAAAATCTGTGTCAAATAGATTTGTCAAACAACCTTCAGATACTTTGCCTGATGAAGAGCCTCCTCCATTTATGAGCAGATGGCTAAAGCATTGGATGTTGTTGAAGACTGATTGGTCAAAAGATGCAGTGAAAAGAGACAATGAAAGAAAGCAAAAGTATGTACACAGGTAAAAGTCAGTGTTTATGATTTAAAAGTATTGGTTTTCCTATTCAAATAGAAATGTATGTCAAACTATACCTATAGTGGACAGGATACAATAATGACTATGCAGGCCATTGATACAAAAGAGCAGTTTCCTTAGGGGAAGAGACCACACAGTAACCTCACTGTCACATGCCAAGAAGTTTAAAGGGAACTCCTCTTAAGTAAGTAGAGAAATATAGTTTGAATGGATGCAACCAAAAATGGCACTTACAATCCAAAGAGAAGCCTATAAATCACCAAGAAGGTAAAACAGTGAACATAGTTGATCTATGGAATGATTCTCTTACAAAAAGGTCAATACACTGGTCAAAGCAAAATGATAACTGTGTATCAAAGAACCCTGTTTTTCCTGCTTCACAAGCTTATCCTTTCAGATATACACCCAAGATGGACATGGTGAATAGGACAGATATAGCGCAGATGATACACCTATAAGCAAGAAAGCGTGTTGAAGGGTGAGTTTTTCTTAGATCAAGTCCAAGAAGACCAGCAAGTTTGACACCTGCATTGGAGAAAAGGGTTGAAGAAGCTGTCAAAGACCAAGGGCTGTCAAAACAAGTTGACAAAACTAGCCCTGTCCTTCAGAAACAAATCAGTATTCAGGCATTCTCTTGACAGTGTTAAAGTGGGGTTACCTTACATCAGGAATAGCACCAGCATCATTAAAAACAGTGGCAGAGATGATATAAAGGTTATTGAGTTATTTTCAAAGTTTGAAGTTCGATGTTTATCACCTAAAGAACAAAAATGGAAATCACCCTTCGAACACCTGTGCATTAGTAAAACAGAGTTCTGACCTGTGGAGAAAAACTGTGTTTGTTTTCTTTGAAAAGGAGTTGGAAACTCTATTGATATTTTTTAAACGGGGTATAATTTCTGTGGCCGAAACCATGTCAAAAAGGGAGTACCCCTCAAATGAAGTCAATATGTTTTCAAAATGTCAAAGAAACACACCAAAGCAGCATTACAAAGGTTAAACAAAGCAGAGCTGAAAGCCAAGGCTGCTTTTCAAAATTTTAAGACCGTTGGGGTTTGACACATTTAAAGAAGTAGGTCGAAGGTAAAAACTTTCATTTTCAATACACTAAGCGAGAAATTTAGTTTGCCTTCGAAATCCTCAGGCATCAAAACAGTTTTCAAGCAAATTCAAAGAATTTCTGTCAATTTTGGCCGAGCGACGCGCCTGGGAGCGTGTTTGCACTAGCGTTCAGTGTTGGCGCGACGCGCCTGTACACGGCGCCCGACCGCCCGACTACCCGACCCGACAGATCACCCGGGTGGCGTTTTTTTTTGCGCGACGTTCTATCCTTAAAGAGTGCTGCGCAGGTTTGAGGATATCCAGAGCTGCTCCAAGCTCTCCTCCAAGGTTTTTCCAGCGATTTCAAGAGGTATTTTGAAATTTCATCCAAATTTCCGAAATTTCCAAAGTGATAAAAGTCAGTTTTTTGCATGGGCATATCTGTTGAAACAGCATGTATGGTTGAAGTTCATCGAAAAGAAACCTTGATTGTTTGAGATTTCCCACTGACCTCTGCCAACACTTCAAATGCCTTTCAAAAAATCTGCCATCTTATCCTATGGACAGAAAACCCTGACTGTGTTTGTTGGCTTTTCATAGACATTTGATAAACTGGTTTTCCAAAGTGTGGAGGAATTTTCCCAAGAAAGACTAGTATGCTAGTTTAAAAAGAAGTCTTTACTGTTGAAGGCAACAGAGCATTGATTACCCTACTCAATCACCGAAAGACAGTATTCTCTGTATACTCTGTGCTGTGTTCTGTTCTTTAAAACCTCACTGCCAAGTGGATTTTCAGAGGTCATAAAGGCTTTCTCCCAAAGATGACTGATATTCCACATTAAAAAGGGTCTTGATTATTGTGAAAAAGGGAATCTCTCACAGCCTTTGCTCAAAGATTTTGGAGCTTTTAAAAACCCTGTTATCTCTGCTTTAAATATGAATCTGACTGTATACTCACATCAAGGTTAAATTTATGAGCATATTTTTGTTTAAAAAGTGACATGCATAGAGAACAGTGAAATTACAGTGGGAGAAAGGGTTATTGGTCAAACAGAAATTTATAGGTTGAAGCTCCGGAGGAAGGTTGTTCACCCTACTCATAAAGAGACAGTATTCATTGTATTGTTGGTTGACTTCCTTGTGTTGTTCAAAGCTTATTGACAAGTTTCTATCCATCCAAGCAGAGGTTTTTCTAACATAATCGGAGGGTTACATTCATAAGGGGCCATTGATTGTTTTGAAAGGGGAAAACTCACATAACCTCTGCCTAAAAACTTTGGAGTCTTTCAAACTCTGTCATCTTTGCTCAGGACTGTTACAGTGACTGCTTAAATAGCACTAAGGGTTGATTTCACATATGTAAGTTAGTTCAATGTTGGCACACTTATACAGGGCAGAGTTTTTAATGATTGCAAAATCTACTATGGGAAAGGAGTAAGAGGTATTGAGTAACATCTTAAAACTCACAAGAACAGGGTGATCAAAGCACTTCTCACAGCAAACTCTTCCTAAGCAGTATACCTTTCTTTTTCACTGTGTGATTTCCTACTAAGAAGTTGTTGACTGAGATATTTTCAAGGTGAGAGGTCACTTTTTGAAGAGCAAGATTTTTAATGATTGAGATTTGTCTTGGAGACACAAATACAGGTGTGTTGATTGGCCTCTAACAAATTCACAAGAAGAGTGATTTTTTAACACTGTGCACGGTAAAATTACCCAGCAGTCTGTCTCCTCTTTGCTATATGGTACCCTATTGAGAAATTTGCCTGGCTGAGGTACATTCAAAGGTAGAAGGCTAAGTTTTAAGATAGCAGAGGTTGTGTATTATAAGAAACTTGATTACAAACCATCCAAATCACATTTTTTATCTGTCCAAGCAGTAAAGTGACACAGTTTGACTCCAACAGGACATTTTACACACAGTAAAGGCAGTTTACCTCTTCCAAAGCATATTCAGGTCAAAATTCCTTCAAGGCAAGACAACAGGAGCAGCATGACAGTGATAAATATGAGCATCAGAGGGAAAATGAGGGGAAGAGTGCTGAACAACAGTAACTCAGTAGTGATAAACAACAGTTTCAAGAAGCGCCCGACACGGAAAGAAGAGAGAAGCATATCATCCCTTGATATTTTGACCTCAGCTTTAGAGCATATTGCTATGAACCCCTGAGGGTCATATGTGCCAAGTTTGGGCCCATTTCGACAACTTTTTGTTTTTTGGCATTTTTTGGTTTTTAGTCAAAAACTCATAAATTCGCCATTTCAGTTTGAGGTTTTTCCAAGGGAGAAGGATGATACCGATGGATGCCATAATTCTATGAGTAGGTCCCCAGCGATTTTTAGAGAATTTGGAGATCATTCGCCCCCTCAAATTGGCAAAAAATGCTCTCTTTTTGCACATTCTGCCCGCCATATCAGCAGTCTGCTATTTCCTGGTTTTTTGCACACAGGTACAGTTTTGGGGAACTTTTAGGCATCAGTTTGAGATGATTTCAGTTGCGCCAGAAAGTAGACATAGAGAGATTTCCAACAAGCTATCATGAGCCTCGTTTCGACATCAGGAAGGCTGCCAATTGCCTCCAGCAAGTCAGGGGACCTTTTTCAGACATAAATATGAAGTATTTTTGTAATTTTTGAACTTCAAAAATCTGCTTTTCCCAAATGTGCGTTTAGCTATTTTTATACTTGGGAAATGATGTAAAGTCAATATAATTTCCATTTTTAGCAGTTTTTAGATATTTTATGGGATATTTTGTGCCTTGGGCTTTGCAAAGCCTCAAGGACAAGTTTAGATATTTTGACTTGGCCAATGGTATAGCTAGTTGCTCCATGAGGTTTTCCTCCCTCAAGCCTATTTATTCCATGGGTTTCATTGTAAATCAGAGGCTGAACTTGAGAGAAGAATTAATACATTGGTCATATGAGCTTTGAAGAATACACTTGTGTTATGATTTTTGGACTGCCTCTTGGATGCTTTTGAGGAGTGATGAAGGATTGTTGATGGATTCCATGACATGGTAGAATGGTATAGTTTTTCTTGCTTTGTTGTTGTCTTCTAGTTTTCATCCATAATACATGCTTCTTGCTGCTATAGATCAGTAGAGATTAGTTTTGAGACATGCCCATGGAGGCACCTCAAAATTCCCGAATCTTCATAGCTTGATGTTTTCTTCTTCCTTAGTTATGCTAAAGAATTCTTAACTGCTCTTTAGTAACTTAAGGATAATGTTTGCTAGTTTTATTTACAAGTTCTATGCATGTTGAGTAGGATGTATGGTGTGCCCTGCCTACCTATAAGCTGTCCATAGTTATGTCCATAAAACTTTCTCTTTGACTGATTTGTTGATCATCTTGTTGAACCAAGGAGGCCTAGTCCCGATCTAGCCCTTTGCCTAAAACTATGAAAGCTTGTTTGTCAAAGTGCCCATTGACTTAGAGACTATGTTTAGACATTCCAGCGTAGTTTATGAGTTGTTAGTTTGTCTTATGTGTTTTCCCCAAAGTCTAATAGCCATTTCCCGAAGTTAGAGGGTCTTATACCTCTATGTATGGCTGGAATGTTTGATTTCTATGTATTAATTAGCTCATAGTTGCATTTAGCATGATTAATGGCTTGCTATAACATGTTTATGTCTGCTATCAACTAGTTACATTTGAAATCCCTTGTCTTTCACCAACTGGTTGTCCATTTAACCCATTTTGCCCAAAGATCCCTTCTACCGTGAATCAAATCGGCCCTACAGCAGCCTTACATCATCACCTCATAGCTTCCTTGACCTGTTTGACCCCATAGCCCAATTTATCTACATCTTGTTATCAGTTTATGTCTTTGATCAGTTTTATCCCTCACGAACTTAAAAAACCCAAAAAAAATCAAAAACTCACTTCATAACTAGCCTAATATCATAACACCATAAGCAAACACACCGATATCTTTTATATATAATAGAGAGAGCCCTCTGTGAGTCCAGGAAGGCTAGGTCCTCGGGCTCCAAAGCTTGGTTTGATGTTACATCGTCATTTGGCTCGCCAATCGGCCAAATCACGGGACCCTAACACTTTCCTTTATCCTCCCTTCTTGAGTCCCACTTCAGCACTTTATCCCCAATCTTGAAATCAACAGCTTTGGTTATTTTGTCAAACAACCTCTTTATGTTTTCCTAAAATTTGACAGCTCTTTTATAAACCTCTTCCCTTGTTTGCTGGAGATGAATTGTCTGATTTATTCTTCTCACCATATTGTCTTCTTCTGTCTGGATCTCTTGGACCAGCTTAATCACTGGTACCCCAAAGCTAGTAGGAAATACTGCTTCTACACCATAGACCAGCTGAAAAGGTGACATGCCAATGGATTTTTTGGTTGTAAGCCTGTCAGCCCACAAAGCGTGCACCAACTTGTTATGCCATGAATTTTTGTTCTCCTCAAGCAAATTCTTGATGATGGTCACCAAGCTCTTGTTTGATGATTCATCTAATACATTACCTTGAGAATAATAGGTGGTTGAATGACCGAGTGCTATTTGATACCTATGACAGAAATCAACCATTTTCTTGGATCCAAAAGCAATAGCATTATCAGTGATTATTTTCCTTGGGCAGCCAAACCGAGAGAGAATATGACCTTCTAGAAAACTAATGATGACTGAATCTATGGCATTCCTAGTAGGTATGGCCTCTATCCACTTAGTGAAGTAGTCTGTGGCTGTTAGGAGCCATTTGTGTTTTGCAGAAGAAGCAGGATGAATTTCTCCTATAAATTCTAGGCCCCATTGCATAAAAGGACCTTCAACAGTGATGGGTTGTAGAGGTAAGGGAAGGAGTTTTCTTTTGCCTTCAAAAATCTGGCACTTCTGACAGGCAGTAATCATTTTATGGACATCATTGAAGAGTGTGGGCCAATAATATCCCGCCCTGAGTATTTTTTTTGCAGTGGCTTTCCAACTCAGGTGGTCTCCACATTCTCCAGCATGGAATTCTTTTTTAACCCTCTCTGCCTCATTTTCAGGCAAACATTTAAGCAATAAGCCATTTGGGTTTTTCTAGTATAAGTAGTTATTCAAACTTCAATAGCTCCTGGCTTTTAGTTTTAAGAATATGACCTTGGTATTTGATTGTTTGGGAGGGGCATTAAGGTGTGTAAGCACATATAAAATGTCAACATACCAAGGAGAGCTTTGAAACTTTTCCTCAACAGTGAGATCATGAAATTCTTGTTGCTCATCCAAGGTATTTACCATGTTGATGTCTAGGGCTTGTAAGTTTGATTCAGCCATTAATCAAGCTAAGCCCTGACCTTTAATTAGTTTGGTGGGTTTTATCTCAAGGTCATATTCTAAAACCACAACAATCCATTTTCCCCTCTTTCCATCAGGATCTTTGGACAATATATCTTTGACTATGGTGTTGGGCACATAAGCTATGGTGTGAGAATGCAATATGTACACCCTGAAGTCTTTCAAGGCCTTAATCAGAGCATAGGCCTGTTTCCGTTGAAATTTGGTACTGAAGGACAGGTGGTTCCCTAAGGCTTTGATCTTTGGCCTAGGGAAAAGTGTCCAAAAGAATTTAATTTTTCTCCTAAAGTGACTTTATAATTTTTATAAAGTCAAATCTAATTTTAAAGTGACTTTAAGTGATAAAGTTATAAAGTGACTTTATAAAGTTATAAAGTCAAATCTAATTTAAAAGTGGCTTTAAGTGATAAAGTTACTAAAGTCTAATTTTAAAGTGACTTTAATAAAGTCAATGTAAAATTAGAAAGGAAAAGTGACTTTGGAAATAAATGACTAAGTGGGTCTTTATTAAAGTGGGGTGAATTAAAAAATAGAAAGTGCGACTTAAATGAGCATTTAATCTCAGCCCTAGATCTCAATCTATTTCAGCCATTGGATTTAGGGATTCCCCAAAAGTCACTTAGGGTTAGGTTAAAGGAGGAAAAGGAGGAAAAGATCATTCATTCTTTCATGAGCAGATTTAGAGAAGGAGAGCAAGAGAGCAAGGGAGATTTCTGGGCAGTGAGGAGAAGGAGGCAGCAGCTTGGCACACATTCCAAGGCAGCATTTCAAGACATTTCAGCAAGACCGTACAACTGAGTTTGCACGTAGCAAGGCATATTTTTAGGCACGATTTTCGAGAAAAGGTGGTCGTACAGCAAGGCCGTACAACATTCCGTACAACAGGTTTGCACGAAAATCGAGGAGAAAAATTTAAGGGAGACTGTACAGCAAGTGGCTGTACCTTGGCACACATTTCTAGGCAGAAATTTTTATAGCCGTATAGCTGTTTTTTTGCACAGAAATCAAGAAAACCGTACAACAGATTTTTGGGCAGCTTGCATGCTTTTCTAGGCAGGTCGTACAACAGCATTTGAGGCTGAAATTTGGCACGAAAATCGAGGAGGATGTACAACATTTATTGTTTTTCTATTTTTGTTGTTTGCACATTTTCCAAGGCGATGGTTAGGCATGAAAAACGAGATAAGTTGTAAAAGTCTGTTTGCTGATTTTTTGCTGAATATTTCTCTCACTGTAAAAAGCATTTTCCAGAAATAAGAAGGAGCTTTCGAACTGGTTTTCCCCAAGAGTTGTAGGGGGTTTTTCCAGGGTCATGTTGACCAAAAATATATGTGTCAAAATGTGTGAATGACTATTTTATGTGTGCTGATATTTATTTCTGCATTTTCCAGCATTCTGTAATTTTTCCAGAATTTGTGTTTTCAGCAAAATTTATTTTCCAGCTTGTTAAATGTATGGATATGGGAAAGGGAATTTAACTATTTTGGAGTCATAAGGTGAAACTGAAAACCGGGGTGGGAAAACAGAAATTTCTACATGGTATCGGAGCTTGAGTGCTGAAAGAGCAGTTTGGGACAGCAAAGAGAAAAATACAGCCTGCTGATTTTTCACTCAGAAAATTCCAGCAAGCTGATTTTTTCACAAACAGAATTTTTACCTTTACTACAACAGTGCTATTTTTTCAGTTTTAGGACAGCAGGATGTCTTTGGGACTGAGGGTGGAGGATAGGTTGGATGGGCATACCAATTACAGTGTTTGGAAGGAGAGAATGCAGAGTATCTTTGAGGAGGCGGAAGTCTGGGACATAATGGTGCATACCGCACAGAACCCGGTAAATGTGCCTACTAATGCTACTCAGTTGGCAGCATATAATAAAAAGAACAACAAGGGTAAGAGACTGATTCTAGACGGAATCAAAGACCATTGCATTCCTCATGTGAGAGGAAAAAGAAATGCTCATGAGATGTGGACAGCATTGAACAACCTCTACCAGATTACCAATGAGAACCGGAAAATGGTCCTGAAGGAGAAGCTGAAGACCATTAAGATGGGTAATGATAGTGCAGCTAGATATCTCACAAAGATTACTAATGTGAGAGATGAGTTGGCAGCGATTGGAGAGGTCATTCCACCCACTGAGTTGGTGCATATTGCAGTGAATGGCCTCCCCCGTTCATGGATGAACTTTGCTGATGGGGTTTGTGCACGGGAGACCCTTCCCACATGGGAGAGGTTTTGGGATGATTGCATTCAGACAGAGATAAGGAAAGGTCAACTTGGGGCAGCCAAGCCAATTGAGCAGGATGAGGATGTAGCACTATTGGCAGGACGTAAGAAAGGCAAAGGGAAGAAGCAAGCTTCCACAAGAAAGGGTGGGGGAAAAGGCAAAGGTAAAGGTAAACATGATAACACACAGAAGGACTATTCCAAGGTGAAGTGTTGGAATTGTCAGAAGATGGGACACTATGCAGTTGTGTGTCCGGAGAAGAAGAAGAAGAAGGGGAAGAACCAGAGCATGGCAGCTTCAGCAGAGGTTGAGGACTTTGCAGATCATTTTGACCGGGAGTTTGGGTTCACTGCATGTGAGTCCTCTAGTGTGGGATCATCTGCCATAGAGGTTCAAAGGGAGCATGCATTTCCCTCAATTAGCGGAGCATCTTCGGGTATCTGTTATGTGGACAGTGGGGCTTCACGTCACATGACAGGAGTCTGTGAGTACTTCTCAGAGCTTTCAGAGAGTGGCACTGATATAGAGGTAGTAATCGGTGATGACAGAGTTGTTAGAGCAGTCGGTGTGGGAACATTGAAATTTCAGAGGGAGTCCAAACCTCCCTTGAAGGTGTCAGATGTTCTTTATGTGCCAGGGATGAGGAAGAACCTCATATCCGTCTCAACTTTGGAGGATAGAGGATATGAGGTACTGTTCAGGGGAGGACAGGTGCTGATGTATCCCAGGGGCACTCCAGCTGATTCAGCTAGAGTGATAGGTGTACGCCATGCAAAGGTGTACAATTTTTCATTTCAGCCCCTTTTGGCATTGAGGAGTAGCACCGACAGCAGAGCTAGCAGTTCTGAGCTATGTGAGATTTGGCACCGCAGGATGGGGCATATGTATCATGGAGCCTTGAGGACCTTGCGGGAGATCACTACAGGTGTGCCATATTTCAGTACTGATCACTTTGATACTTGCAGAGGATGTGCAATGGGCAAGTTTGTCAAATCCCCTTTTCCCAGCAGTGACAGTAGAGCGACTGGGATACTTGATTTGATTCATTCCGATGTGAGCGGTCGGATGTCTCATGTTTCCTTGAGTGGATATGAGTACTATGTCTTATTCATTGATGATCACTCCAGGAGGACCTGGATTTATTTCTTGAAGACCAAGAGTGAGGTCTTCAAGCGGTTTCAGGAGTTCAGAGCTCTTGTGGAGACACAGACAGGTCGGAAGATCAAGTCCCTGAGGTCGGACAATGGGGGAGTACACCCTTGGAGAGTTTGTTGACTATTGTGCGGAGGCAGGCATTAGGAGGGAGCTCACTGTTCCTTACAACCCCCAGCAGAACGGGGTTGCGGAGAGGAAGAACAGATCCATCGGAGGGGCTGCCAAAGCCATGTTACATGATCAAGGGTTGCCATTGTTTTTGTGGGCAGAGGCCTGCAACACAGTTGTTTATTTGCAGAACAGGAGTCCGCATCGTGCCTTGGGGCACATGACTCCAGAGGAGGCTTTTTCTGGGAAGAAGCCTGATATTGGTCATCTTCGTATCTTTGGGTGCATTACATACTCCTACATATCCAAGGAGAAGAGGACCAAACTAGAGCTCACCACAGAGAAGGGTATCTTTGTGGGCTACAGTGAGACCTCAAAGGCCTTTCGGATTTACATTCTTGCACAGAGGAAAGTTGTTGTCAGGCGGGATGTGAAGTTCGAGGAGGACAGGGCCTTTAGGAGGTCACGAGAGTTAGAGTATCTGGATCAGCCAGACCCTCAGCAGCAATTGAGTCAGTCACAGGGATCCAGTGGGCAGGGATCAAGAGGATCTGAAGGTACATCTATGACGATGTCAAGTCCGTCAGTGGGGAGTGGCTCACCGAGTCAGAGGGGTGGTGCTATGGGCAGCACGCAGAGCAGTCCACAGAGCAGTTCACTGGGGAGTCCACTGATGGACAGTTCACACGGTACCTCAGCATCTACAGGTTCAGGTGCAGGCAGGAGGACAGCAGACAGACAGTCAGGAGTTCAGGCTCCTGATGTTGAGGAGGAGGAGTTTTATTCTCCGGCGGGAGAAGTGTGCTCAGGGAAGAGGAAGCCCAAGTGGCTTCAGGACACCTTGAGAGATGCCACATCTGTTGCTGAGCCTAAGAGGCCGATCAGAGAGAGCAGACCACCTGAGAGGTTTTGTAGCTATATGGCAATGGCTACCAGCATCCTTGACTCTGAGCCTTCTAGCTATGAGGAGGCAGCTAGCCAGCAGGTCTGGAGAGAGGCCATGCAGGAGGAGTATTCTTCTATCATGAAGAATGATGTTTTGGAGGTGGTGCCGAGGCCTGAGGGAAAATCTATGGTTACTTCCAGATGGCTTTACAAGGTAAAGCATGCTGCAGATGGCAGCATTGAGAAATTCAAAGTGAGGTTTGTGGCTAGAGGGTTCTCCCAGGTAGAGGGAGTTGATTATGAGGAAACCTTCGCTCCCGTGGCTCGATATACTTCGATCCGCTCCATTATATCGATAGCAGCAGAGATGGGTTGGAAGATCCACCAGATGGATGTGAAGACCACATTTCTCAATGGCTTCATACAGGAGGAGGTGTAAATTGAGCAGCCACAGGGCTTTAAGGTGCATGGGAAGGAGTCCCATGTGTGCAGATTGAAGAAGGACCTCTATGGCCTGAAGCAAGCTCCCAGAGCTTGGTACTCCAGGAAAGATACATACTTGCAGAAGATGGGTTTCACAAAGAGTGAGGCAGATCCGAACCTTTACTATATTGTGATAGGTGAGGAGCCTCTCATTCTGGTGTTGTATGTGGATGACTTGGTCATTACAGGTACAGAGAGACTCATAGAGCACTGCAAGAGAGATCTTGCAGCGGAGTTTGAGATGAAGGAAATCAGCTTGATGCATTACTTTTTGGGTTTGGAGGTGTGGCAGGAGGAGGGGCATTTCTTCCTGGGGTAGGGGAAGTATATTGTGGATATCCTTAGCAGATTCCACATGGAGGATTGTAAACCCATGTTGACACCGATGATCACCAA
>JAXQQM020089351.1:0-34970 GCA_034641835.2 Pinus albicaulis | reverse complement strand
TGTTTTGGTTTTCATTAATTTCTTTTTTGTGTCATAAAACATCACGAGTTTCATTTCCATATTCCCTTGACTTAATATAATAGCCAACGAAAATAAGCGCAATAACTTAAAAACAACTAGCAAGTTTTTTTATTAAGTGTCATATATCAACTAACTAGGTTGTAGGGCATTAGATTGGGTGAGTGGAGAGTTAACTCTCCAAGGCCGCTCAAAATAAAACATAGAATTTTATTAAATGAGTGAAATCCAACACCGTTAGGTGGACTGGGAAAGCTCTCCTCTAGAGAGTCAAGTGCGAGGGAAAGTGAAGGTTGAGAAGAGAGATACCCCGTCTCTGATTTGATGGATCTTGCCTTAAGACCGTTCCACCCGGCTGCTGACATGGATTGGTGCCCTTAGTTGCCATTCCTAGGTATCACACAGGTGACTGCGGGGGGGAATACCCATGGTACCTGAGGCAGACATCGTATCACTTCCAGCAGTACTTCTGGAGGGTGCCCCGGCGAAGCTTGGGTACTTGCACTGGCAAAGGCTGTTGTTAGGAGGTCGGCGTAACTATTTTTGTTACCTTCACTAGTAGGCCTAGGCCGTGATTATCCCAGACTACTTTTGGGAGGTCCTATCTTTCACTTTCTCGTATTTTGGTGTCTGGTCCTAATCACCCACAGCGGAAATACCTGAAGGCTGCTTGCTTGGTTGCATCTTAGGGATTTTTGTAGTGAGTGATCTTTGCTCCTAGCTTGCTTAGATTTATACTTTTTTGAGTCTAATTAATCTGTTAAAGTGGCTAATCAAGCGCCTCGTTGATCAAGGAGAATCCAGGGTTTATCTCTCGAGAGTGTTGAGCCTTCCTCAAGAAGGCATAGGAGTAATATAGCAAGTGAATATCACTCTCTGGTATTTGACACAGCGGAGAGAGATCCTCCACTAGGGCTTGAAGGTTCTGTAGTTGGTTCTGGTGTTGGTTCTGAGAGGAGCACTCCACTCGCCTCGAGAGTCTTATTTCCATGAGAAGAAGAAGTAGAAATAGAGGAAGTACCTCAACCTCCTGAGTCACTTCCATCTCCTCTTTCTCCTAATTCTCCGTTTTTTGTTGAGTACATAGGACTTGAGTCTACAAGACTAGAAAGTCCTTATCCATCTCATTCATACCTTTCGATGGCCACGATTGGGAACGCGGCTTTGGTTGTGAGTGCTGCAGGCATTCAGACTCCTACTTCAGTAGAAGGAGGAGGCACAATTACGATATCTTCAATTGCTTCTAGGAATGTTGTGTTTGGCGCTGGCTCCACCTAAGCACAAGCTTCTCAATCTGGTCCCTTTTGTTTTGGAATGCCCTTTAGTGGGATTCCTTCTTTTTCCTTTTCCACTGCTGCAACTGCATCTACACCCATGTCCTCTATGGCTAGTGGGTCGGCTTCTTTTCAAGGGTTCCCCTTCAAAAGTGGGCATGTTCCTAGTTCGAATCCTTCCTTAGGGTATTTTCCTTTTACATACCAGACTCAAAGTTTTAACCCTTGGTCTGGAGGTCAGAGTTCGACTACCTTTACCGGTTGAAACCCTATATTTACAGCAGTGGGGGATGGGAATCAATTTTTCACTGGTCAGCAAGGGAATGGTCCATTCACTTCGTCGAGTACTTATCAGGGTTTTTCCCCTTTTTCTAATGCTTGGAACCCCTATCAGGGGGTTTCCTCTTCATTCACTGCTTCAGTGGGGGGAACTAGTCCAGTCTATGGTAACTCTACGTTGGGAGGGGGTCCTTCTCCAAATGTTGGGTCACAAGGATCATCCTATGGCCCAAAATTTTCTACGAGCTCTTTCCAGCAACCTGGTGCCTCATCAAATCTATGTTATTCTTTTCAGAATGTTGGAAATCCATCCCACCAAGGATGGAACCCTCAGGCCCCTCCTCGTTTACCTTTTCTGGAAACTTTAAACTTTCCATATTTATTGAAATTAATAAATGATCCAATCCGATATAGTCCGAGGTGGCCTCTGGTTCCTACCAAACTACCTTCAGACATTCCAAAGTTTGAAGGAAAGAATGGAGAGGACTTGGCTGATCATATCACCACTTTCAATCTTTGGTGTTGATCTAACTCCCTGATCGAGGATTCGATTAGGTTGAGGTTGTTTCAATGCACCTTGACTGGAAATGCTACCAAGTGGTACATTGAGTTAACTGGGGGCATTTTTGCTACTTTTAGAGATCTGGCTACTATATTTCTAAATCATTTCCAGTTGCCCGTTCATTATGATGCGGGGACAAAACTCCTGGCCAATTTCAAGCAGGACAAGGTGACACACATTTCTGATCATATTCAGGAATGGCAGAGAAGGAAGAGGCTTATCAAAGCTTATATTCAAGGAGAATTCCTCTTGGAATGGTTTTTGAAATTTTTGCAGCCAAATATTTCTAAAGATGTATCCGTGTCAGGGGTATTTTATGAGGAATAGGCTATTTTCAGGGCCCAACAGCTTGAATTGATATATTCTCAGTCTTGTGTCCTTCATAAGTATTTTCCTGACACTCCCCACTCCAAATTAGACTTTTCCAAGACTAAACCTGGTACTCATGGTGATGGACTTATTGGGTCGATCGATAGCGGTGCAGCTAACCTGCTTAGTCAATTGCAGTAGTTGTCTATACAATCTACTTCCTCTGGTGAAGCTGTGCCTGCTGAGTCATCGCCTTCTCACTATTTGTCAGTAAATGTCGTCGAGACTTCCAACCCTAAAGGAAATCAACAATCCAAAGGGAAGAAGAAGGGATGGAATAATAATAAGAAAAATGGCAAGGATGGGAAGGGTAATGCAAATAAATCCAACGAGCATGTTCGTGAGGGTTCAAAGGATAAAAAGAAAGTTAATTTTCCATGCAAGTTATGTACTGGAGACCATCTTACTCACCTTTGCCCTAAAATTTAGGATGTGCAGTGCTTGTTAGCTCAACAGGGTCCTACTAGCTCTGAGGCTGTGTTGACAAACCCTTTTCCCCAAGGGCAAAAGTTAGTTGTTGGCGCAAATCAAAATTCTGGGGCTTCCTCTGGGGTTACCCAGGAAGGGGAAAATCCGTCAAACATATATATGATGAGTGCTCACGCGGATATCGCCACGAGATCACGTGATTATGGCGAAACTCAATCTTCGAAAGCTAAGGGTGCTCCCGATGGTACTGAGCCGCTTGATATTATGAGGCCTACTATTGAGCCTATACCTCAGATTCCAAAAGCATCTACTAAGCGTATGACAATTAATCCAAATGCTAGGGCTGCCCAGAACTACTCTGTTGTAGAAGATTTGGCGCAGAACCCTTATTCTATGTCTGCTCTTGAGGTGCTCCAGTCTTGTTTAGCTCAGCGTAGTGCTTTGCTCACTGGTATTGCAGTTTTCGATCCAAAGAACTCTCTTGTGATTACATTCGATATGTCTAATTTTAAAAAGAGACTCCCACATCATATGGATTTTCATATAAAATCGTTGTATCGGAAATTCAATATCTTTCAGACGGTCGTTGATGAGGGTGCTTCCACATGTGTGATGTCTCTCGCATGTTGGAAAGGAATTGGATCTCACACAACTATTCCATCTGCTACTCTTCTGACTGTGTTTGATGGTCATTCTCATATACCACATGGCGTTATCCTAGCTTTTTCCATCTGTGTTGGGGGCAAAACTGTAAATATGGAGGTTGATATAGTTGATGCAAGCTTGGACTACAACCTTCTGTTGGGGGGAAACTGGATTTATGAGATGGATGTTGTCGCATCCTCATTATTTCAGCTTATTTGTTTCCCTCACGAAGGGAGGATTGTTACAGTTGATCAGATGGACTGTTCTCCTGTAGACCCGAATGCATCTACTGAATCAACTATCCCAAAGGTGGATGATGCCAAGCCACCTGTTGAGAATTTAGGGGTTGGGATGTATTCTTCTTTGATGGTTACTTTCGATATTCCACCTCCTACCATTCATATAAATGCAATTTCATCCTCCGGAGCTCCTATTCAAAGAGAGTTCTTCAAACTCATTATTTTTCAGACCCTTGGACCCTACCTTCTCCTACCTCCACATTAGTGGAAGGTCAAGTGGGTGGAATGGCATTTCCAATGTCTGCAGCTGAGATTTGTTATCAATTTATTATTGACTCTGCAGAGTCCATTCCAGCTTCTCTTTCGCCAGAGGATTTGGATGATGATGTGGCTCTGGCTTGGATATTTAGTTCTTCTTCTACTCAGGATTGCCTTGATACCACTCTTCCATCTGAAGAGTCCATCCTAGAAGCTATGACTGGTATAGATAGACCATGGGATGATTTGCATCATTGGTCTTACTTTTACCTGATTTGAGCGAAGTTGAATCAAGTTTTCCAAGTCCTTTGTCTCCTGGTCCTGTTCACCCAGTCCTGAACCCTTTAGCACTAGCACAGGTATATGCTGAAGGGAACATGGCTGTGATTTCTCCAACTATCCCGGTGAACATTTCCAGGGATCCCAATGTTATAGAAAATGTCTTCATCGGAGCTAGAATCAATACTATGGACGATATCAAATTATAAGAAAATAATTCGAGTAAGTTATTGTTTCAAACTAATTGAAACAAGTGTCATCCATAACATTTTCCAATTTTTTTTTCAAAAAATAGGTTAAGAAAGCATCAAACACCACTTCCTAAATTGAATAATGAAGGAGAAGATGTAGTGGAACATAAAACTATCATTTCCACAATAGAAAAGTGATTCCATTCTTGAGTAATGAAGAACCTAGGACAAGAAAATATGCGTTTTAGAAATGTAATTTTTAGTCAAAAGTATCCATGGTTACTTACAATTTTAGGAAAATATTTTCTTTAGAAGAAGGAAATGTTATATATAAAAATTAAATATACATTAATTAAGAGTATTTAGAACAAAGAGATCAAAATATCATCAAACCCTACACAAAAAGGGCTCAATGCTATAGTTACATTATCATTGTGACATAATTTTTCAATTCCTTTCTTATAATAAAATGCACATATAAATATTTGTTCATTTTTTTCGACAACTCTTAAAGAACATACCATCTAAAGGAAAGAGAAGGTTATTAGACAATATCACAACATGAGGTAGGATTCCAAGTGAGAGTGTGAAAAAACAATCATCACCATGATGAAAAGCAAAAATTTGTATTAGATAATCATTAATTGCCTAGTATCATGTCTAGTCAATAGATACATAGTAAAATTTCTAACATTTTCCATTTATAATTGTATACAAGAAACCGAGTCTACCAAGTTGTTATCTATACCATGATGTCCTCTTAACTAGTCATGTTTAGTTTTCTTTGAATCACCATCCAACAAAAGATGACCCATCCTCCTGCCCCATGTAACCTTAGCACTCTCATAACTTACACTACCATCTATGGTGATGTTTATTGGCTTGAAATAGAGACTACTATTTTCTAAATGTATCAATAATTCATAGAAATAAAATTATAAAAATGTTGTTAGCTTTAATTCTCTTAGAAAATATATAATTAACCTTATTTTGAAGGTAGAAGCATGAACACAATTAGAATGTGTTTCTTTGCGAATTAATAATGTTTAGATTACCTGAAAACAAACTCTAATTTTATGTAAAATATGTAAATCCCACATTCATCATCACCTAAATAACATTTTAAACATTTATTATATAACAAGGTGAAATCACATTATCCCACATGTATTATTTTGATATAGTTCCTTGATATCTTTTGTATATAAAAAAGGCTAGGTAGTACCCTGAAAAACACATCATATTTTATTTCAAAGTTTTTTCTTTATAAAGAGGTTAAGATTTTATGATTTTATGGAGGTGTCTATGGAGGTGTGTCATGTTTCACGTTAGATTTATCACATTTTATTTCAATTTTTTTTCTTTATAAAGAGTTTAAGATTTATGTTTTTATGGAGTAGTCAAGTTTCATGTTAGATTTATTACATTTTGTTTCATTTATTTTTTTATGGATGTGGCTATGCTCGAATCTTTTTAGGTTTGAAGTTAGATTTTTACTAAGCATATTCTTTCGCTTCGTAAATTTCAATATTTATACCTTTATATGTATTTTTTATATTTCCACTCATTTTTATTTTGGAGCTTTTTTGTTCCTGCTATTTTATTATTGGAATTATCTCCTTAAGTGAAAGAGAATCCTGAAAGGTTGCTTCAATAATTATGTACTTGTCCCCTTTCCATTTACCTCATGGATAGTTATTTAAATATTCCTTTCTTTATTCATTTTATGTTTTAAGTTAATTTTGGACCATCCCCTTAGGCATAGTCTTTTTTTCTAATTTATTCACTGTAATTTTGTTATTTAAAATAAAACTACCATTATATTTTATTTGGAATTGATTTTATATTTATGTAATAGAAAATTTATCATAAATGTGTATGAATTGTTGTTCATTCTCCACTCATTGACTAGTGCACCTTTTTTTCATCTTCATATAAGAACCCCATATGCCTTAGGCTATAGGGCTAGTTCATTCCAAGGCCACATTTTCCCATCACTTCACCAATCCATCTCATCCCTAGGTCTATTATATCCCATCATAAATGTTGTGGGTGTTTATAGCCACTTACCCTATCATATTTTCCATCCCATTAAGATATAGTAACCCTCTCGCACATGCACTAGTTGGACAAAAGCTCAATTATTGTATTGACTATAGATACATTAGCTTTCCTAATTGTAAATCCTATTGATTCATTGTAGCTAAATCAACTGAACATTATATCTATATCTATTGACCATATAATAATTATTAGGTCACTTTTCTATACAAATGTTCAATTTATTATCCAATACTTTTTATTTCTCAAGTTTTTGATGCTGAGATAATTCATTAAATAATTATTTATCTAACATGAATATAATATAATTGACTCTATGAAATTTGATTCAATTTCGTCTTTTGGTTCTTATAATTCTTATTAGGACGAATTGTAGAGAGGTTTGGCTTGGATAGAACAGCCCAATGCCCTTTTAGCACTTTAAAATGTAAAATATATATAAATGTTTAAAAAATTATATATTAAGATGCATCTTGGATCCCTCTAAAGCCAGCGTCTTTCAATACGGCTATTAGCCACTCGAAGGAGACCAGAATGCCCATAGAATGAACGAACTTGCCTTCGAATTCACTCCATTCAGTATCGTGTTGTGATGTTATGTTGGCATCAGCAGCAAAATTTGAGTGGGAGAGAGTGCACCTACCGAATCAACTAGAGAGAGTGCACCTCACTTGAATCACCGGCCACACAACTTTAGCTTAGTTTGTAGATCTCTCTGTCTTCTCTAAAACGAACCAAAAATGACATCGAATTTTTACAAAATTCTTTACCAGTTCGATGTCATCTCTTGGCTTTTTCACACAAGGCACAGAGATCGACTAAAATTTGACATGAAAGTTTGCGGCTGGAGTGAGTAGACTGCGCAGTATTTGATCTGGTTGAAATTTGCAGAACGATGAAACTAAAAACAATTCAATGTGGTAAGGCAACTAAAAACAACTACCATTTCTCGAGTTTCGTTAATTCTTAATGGTCAACTTAGAAGAGTTGGAGTTTTGTTAATTCTAATGTTAATGTTTTGTTATCATCGAAATGTTGTCTGATTACGAGACTAATTAGTGTGCTCCTCTATTACTGTACTGGATGCCTATTACTGTACTAGATGCCTCTTCCAAATCACAAGTTAAAATATATCAGTTTCTTTTTTCTACACAAATGAATATACATAAATCATGAATCGTTTCCTAATCATAAATGAGTGTTCACTCTCTAGCTGGAGTCAATGTTTTGAAACCAGTAAAAAATACTTTTTTCTTTCACATCTTTGTAAAGTTTGAGTAAACTCACAATATCTGTCACTTTTTCTGAACTAAGGTTAAGGAGTTGGGTAAACCCACGATAATTCTTGGAGGTTTCGAGCTAGGCAATGAAGTTGTTTCATTTCCTTCATCTGAATTTCTAATATGTGGAGATCCAATATTAAAGGAGGAAATGAAGAAACTTCATCACCTCCCTAAGTACTAACAGAAAAGCATAAAAGACTTTTGAAAGAATTATTCTCAGTACGTCTCCTTAACCCTAATCCTAAATATGTTACAGATATTGTGGTTTTACTCAAACACTATGGAGAAAGGGAAGAGAATAGTGTTTTTTAATGGATCCAAAACATTCACTGAGATAAGAGACGGAAAGAAAAAAAAACTTCCATGCAAGGGTCCTGCTCTAAATTTGAAAACTAAATCACCTGCACCTCTTCAATCTCTCGTAGACTCTACTTTATTTGTCTATAGTTTTAAATACTTTTAATTATTCTCCTATTAAGTTCTTATTTTTTACCCTTGTCTACTTTTGGTGAATAGTATTATGAAGGAGTCTTCAAAATATATCAGTTTATTTTTTCCACACAAATGAATATACATAAATCATAAATCGTTTCCTAATCATAAATGAGTGTTCACTCTGTAGCTGCAATCAGTGTTTTGAAACCAGTAAAAAATACTTTTTTCTTTCACATCTTTGTGGAGTTTGAGTAACTCACAATATCTGTCACGTTTTCCTAACTAAGGTTAAGGAGTTGGGTAAACCCACAATAATTCTTGAAGGTTTCTAGCTAGGCATGAAATTGCTTCATTTTCTTTATTTGAATTTGTAATATATGGAGACCCAATATTAAAAGAGGAAATGAAGCAACTTCATCACCTAGCTAAGTACTAACAGAAAAGCATAAAAAGCTTCTGAAGGAATTATTCTCAGTAGGTCTCCTTATCCCTAATCCTGAAGACATTACAGATATTGTGGTTTCACTCAAACACTATAGAGAAAGGGAAGATAATAGTGTTTTTTAATGGATCCAAAACATTCACTCTGACAAGAGAAGGAAAGAAAAAAAACTTCCATCCAAGGGTCCTCCTCTAAATATGAAAACTAAATCATAGCCTGCAGCTCTTCAATCCCTAGTAAATTTTACTTTATTTGTCTATAGTTTTCAATAATTTTAATTATTCTCCTAATAAGCTCTTATTTTTTACCCTTGTCTACTTTGGGTGAATAGTATTATGAAGGAATCTTCATTGGATCAAGCCTGGTTTGTACCAGAGGTAAAAGGAAACTATTCACAATTTACTATTAATTAATTTCAAGTAGTCCCTTAATAAGTTCTTATTTTTTACCCACTGAATAGTATTATCACGGAATCCTCATTGGATGAGGCCTGGTTCATACCAGAAGTAAGAGGAAATGATTCACGATCTATAGTATTAATTTTAGTGATTAGATAAATATTTGTGTCAAAATAAAATTTAGATTATTTTACTAGTTATCTTAATGAGAATTTTAGTATTATATTTATTTATTTATTTAAAATTATGAAAATAATTAGTAAACAATTAACACAATTTTTTATTTAAATTAAATTTATTTATTTATCTTTCATATATTATTATTTATTAAAATCTCTAACTAACTATAGATTATAAATAAAATGGTATTAAAAATAAAATGGTATTGAATTGAAATTTCCAATTTTTGATATGATATTTAGGGGTTAAATGAATATGAATAAATACAATTGTTATTGGTAATATACAATATATAGTATTTGTGTGGAATATGGCTTATTTAAAACAGAGAAAAATAAACCAACCAAGATAAATCTTGACTTTGGATCCCAATAGATTTGATAAGCCTTAGTGCTTGGAGATCTAGAGTTAAGATAGATATAGGATTCTTTAATTTACACATTTTCAATAGGTTACATTCTACATGATTACCCTGACTTTTAAATACCATCTTTTATTGTTGATTATTATTTTATTTTTATAGGGTTATTTTATTTTTTTATTTTATTTTGACCAACTTAAAATATTTACATTACATTGCATTACTCTTTTATTTAGTTGTTTTTTTATTAATTTAATTTAGTTTTTATTTTATGTAATTTGACTTAGTCAAAATGCTTAACATTATATTACAACATCTCCACCATTCTAGGATGGAGAGCATTTGTAAACACAATTATAACATTTATCTTAATTTAAATACTAAAATGCCTCAAGCTTTTTATCCTCCCATCTCCAAGGTGAACTCCTTTGAGAACAAATGCTTCTATTACACTTTAGCCTAGGCTATGGCTATATTCTCCAGCAGAGCATATTCTCTTTGTGATCTAATAGTTGTAGTGGTTTAACCTCAAACTCTTGTTTCTCTTCCACATGTAGCAGGTTCTAAACAATCACATCAAAACTATCATGAAAATACTTTTTCAATAAAGAGACATAGGAACTAATAGGAAGTCTTAAAATTATGTCTTATTTTCTTTAACACTTATTCCATTTCATGACGAAGATCAACTCCTGCAACCTACTTACCTTTTGTTTAGTCCCAGTTGAAAGGAATGTGGCACTTCCACCTTTAAATAGCTTCAAATGTGATTATTTTGGTAGATTCCTAACATCTATGATTGTATGAAAATTCTAGTAGGTGTAAATAATCTTCCCAATTAGTGGGATGATTCATATTATACATCCTCAACACCTCTTTCACTATTTGATTTATTATTTTTGTTTCACCATTTGTTTGAAGATGGTAAGTTGTACTAAAGTGGAGTTTCATATACATTCTTAGAAATAATGTCTTCTAGATGTTTGAAGTAAACTTAAAATATTTGTGTCACATAACTATTTTCGATCTTCCATGTAAGTGAAAAATATATCTCACGAAAATACATGCAATATGTGTTGTTCAAAATGTCGAGTGGAGATGAGGAAAATGTGTTTTCTTACTTAGTTTATCCACTACTACCAAAACAAAATCATGTCTTCTTCTTCTTGTTGAAATACACCTCATAAAATCTAAAGAAATAAACTCATATTTCTACTAAAAAATGTATAAGATCTAACAACGAGATTGAATCTAATATTGTAATGTACGTAAAAGTAAGAGAAAAATACAATCAATTGTATAGCACAATATGTATCTCGGGAAAGCAGACTACCTAAAACCTCAATATTTGTGTATTGTATAAAGTCGAGATCATGAATGAATACAATGATTTTCTCTCACCCCAAAACTCATGCACTCTGCAAACTATCTCACTCTGATCTAGGAAAAATGAGTCAATTACTTAACCAATTCTGAACCTCTAGTCAACCCACCTTGCTCACATATTTGTGGAGGAATGTTTCTATGTATTAAATAGGAAATTCCTAACAATTGATTTTGCAATGCATCATAGGCTTCCACATGACTTTATAACTCACATGTACCTTTTTATAACTATACAACTAATAGTTATCATTCATTTAACGTCGGTCTCTACTCGGCCTTCCTTAGAACTAACATGAAACAACTATTTATAGTGAATTATCAATTAAATCATTGATCACTACTTGTGAATTAAATCATATTTAATTCATTGGACATCTCAGTAGCTCCTCTCTTAGTTAGAACTAGTTAAATTGATTTTAACAAAATTAATTGAGTTACCCAATTAGAACTCACAAATAACTATATTTGGACCCCCTAAAATCATGCAAGAACACTACTTCTTTCCTCTCTAGTTGTCAACTCGGATTTCCTAACATAACGCAGTCTTCGTGACTTAGTTAACTAGCACAAGTTGTCATGACATGAAAGTACAATTTCTCTTCCAATTTAATTAAAGGAAAATTAAATCAGAATCCCCATTCTGGTTCCATTTCTAGGAGCCATTTCAACACACCCTATCAAAAATAAAGGTATTATGTGGTACATCGATCTTGGATATATTGAATTCAAATTTTCTTCTTTCCAGTGCATTTGTCAAGATATTCGCGTCGTACTCCTCCTTCGGAATGTACTCTAATGATAAAATCCACCTCTAAACAAAATATGTGGGATGGTGATACCAGATATCAATATGCTTTGACCTTTCATGAAAAACTAAATTAACTAAGAGTTTGATTCAACTATCCTTAACCCAATTTATTATCTTCAAATCCATCTATCTACCAAACAAACCAACAAGTATCTTCCTCATCCAGATTTTGTCGTATGCCTCCTCACTGGATGCCATGTACTCTACCTCCCTTGAACTGAGTGAAATTAATCTCTGTTTCCTATTGTGCCAAGAAGTTGTTGTTGATCCTATGTTCAAGGTGCCTCTTGATGTGCTCTTCCTATTCGAGGGTATCCCTGCCTAGTCTGCATCAGTGAAGCCTTGAATATTCACTCCCTTTGTCCATCTATACCATAATACATACTCTGTAGGGCCTTTCAGATATCTCAACGCATGCTTTCATGCCTTCCAAAATATCTTTGTAGGATTAACCATATCTTTGCTAAGCTAGTTAACTGCATAGCATATGCTGGGTTGTGCGTTCACCAAATGCATGAGTTTACCCACAAGATACCAGTAAATCGTAGCATCTCGTACTTTTCTTGAAGTCGTATCCTACTTTCTCGAGTTGCGTGTTAGAGGAATCTCTATGGGTTTACTTCCACTCTGATATGGCCCATATACCTATGCTCATACGCCTTCTTGCTAGTATTATTTTGTGGACAATTTGTGGCATATTTTCCATTCTCATGACAGTTGAAACATTTTTCTTTTGACAAGTATCGCTTCTTGGCTACCTTGCTAGACTCCGATTTGGAATGGGACACCTTACCTTCTCCTTTATTTGCCTTTACAACAAAGGGCCAGCTCTCATCATCATCAGTCTTTGATGGGGATCCATACTTGCTGCTCTACCAAATTTCTTCTTGTGTGTGATCAGACCGTAGTTGCTCCCAATCTGATAACTTCTCCCCCCCATTCATAAAGTCCTATTAACTATACCAGCACTTGGGAAGGCATAAAAGATATAGGCTTGCCAAATCATCTATGACAACAATTATCTCCACACTTCCAAGCTCATCTCGACATTGAGTGAACTTCTTCCAGTATTTTTGGATCCTCTCTCCCTTCTACATTTTTATTCCATAACTTGTATTTTATTGCCAACTTCCTATGGTTGTTATGATTATGATATAGATATTTTAAGCCTTTCCACATATCATATGGACTCTCCTTCGTATGGAGACTCAATACAATATGATATCGATCTCTCACTAGCAATATCATTATTGTCTTCACTACATTATGATGAACACCATCTTTACATGTATTCTAAGGGGTTAATTTCCAAAATTTTAGCTTAATTATTATCTCTCTCGAAAATTTAATTGCATTTTTTCATATTTTTCTTAGATAAAATTGTGCATTAAGGGTTGTCATGATTCAAGGCATCAGCTGGACATACCAGAGCATCAACCTTGGAGTAGAAGGTCTTAGCTCTCTGAATTTGGTCGACACGGCTCAGAGTGCTTTTGATGAGAGTGAAAGCATCCTTGAACCCTTTAACACCGCCATCAAGGATCTGAATATGAATATCATGAACCTAATGCCTCTGTGACATAGGACAACTCACAAGATTGTTTTGGGGGATTGTTGGAGCACGACCCCTTAGGAATGCATTTTTGGGGCTCACTCATAGTAATTTTTGTATTTTTTAGTCTTGTGTAGTGTGCTATGAAGAGTTAAGGGGCTTCGGGATGGTTCAAAGCCCATTCATGCATTGTAATTGGGCTAATGTGTAAACTATGGGTCTCAAACCACGGTTTGAGGACCATGGTATGAGCGTGAGTGGAAGGTATAACTAGAAGTCTAGATCAAGTCAGATAGAGCATTTTTGTAAGATTTGATGAATCGTTAAGCTCTGAAGAGAATATGTGTAAGATTCAGTGTGTAAAATTCTCCTATTGGTTTTGTGCATGGAGACCTCAGTCCGACTGTGTGCGGACCCCACTGGTTGTGTGCACAAGTAGATCTGAAGAATTGTAAGGGTTTCTATGGACTGTAAAAGGTTTCTAAGAACATATGATGAGTAAATATATGTTTTGGGTAAATTTGAGTAATAAATGCATCTCAATATGTTTCTTTGATCTATGTCTACTTATGATTTCTGTTTCATTCTTATGATTTATAATACATGTGATTGGATCGGTTGCATATGTGTTTTACTGTGAAAACGAATGGTAATTGAATGGATCTAGTGTTGTAAGGGCTGAATATCATCTTGTTAGAATATTTAAATGGATTGCATATCTACTACCTATGTGCATGCAAGTTTATCTTCTGTAAGTTGACCTAGGGCTTCTCGGTAAGTTTTCTCGTTACAGTTTCTAGTTACAGTTTCCAGTACGTAAGAGAGTGTGTTAATAAATAGATCTAAGGCCACCCCTTCATACTGCTTCACGTGAGACTTTAGCCTCCGCAAGTATGTCATTGCCGAAAGGCCCTGTAGTAAGAGGGTTTTTTTGGTTACGCACTAACTCTAAATGCGATTCAACACTCTTCAAGCCAACAGTGTTGAAGGGATTGCAGTAATGAAAGCCCCATACCTTTCTATATGTGATCTCTTAACTTTTTGACTTGGGAAGAGGACCTCTACCACATTCGACAGATCCTCCAAATAGTGTAGAAACACAAGTTGTGTGGCAATTTGGAGAAACGCACTTTTGTCATTATCAAGGTTCAGTATCTGTGATACAAGATTGATGAGCAGGGGGTGCATGTGGATCCAACCAAGATCCAAGTAATTCAGGATTTTCCAGCCCCAACCACTCTAATAGTGCTCCACAACTTTTTGGGTCTTACAAATTTCTACCACACGTTCTTATTGGCATTCTCTAATATTAGTTGGCCCTTGAGTCAAGTGACCAAGGGAGGAGTGAATGAAAATTTATTTTGGTCTGAATATCAATATAAGGCGGTTATAGAGTCGAAACATCATCTCTCCTCTGCACTAGTGCTCACACTATTAGACTTGAAGCAATAATTCAAGGTCATGAAAAATACCTTTGACTATGCTATTTGGGTAGTCCTTACTCAACACGAGAATTGAGTGGGATATCACAATGAGAGACTTTCCAGCATAGTTCATAAATATCCTTTATGAAGCATTTCCAACAATGGAATAATTAGATTTTGGGGAAGGAAACACTCATCCACACAAACCACTGACCCGTCTCATTCATACAGACAAAAACAAAGTTCCAAAATGAATTTCATCATAAGTGGTCCATATACATGAAACAATGTCATTTGAAAATCAAGTAGAAGAAGGGAAACACCAATAATGTTGTTAGTTGCCTCAGCCAACCATCTATCGTGGTGCTAACCACTGTGTCTAACTCTTGTGGGCACAAGAATTTTGGTTGGTCACTTCTCTAAAAAAGCGATCCAGAATTTGGCCACACATATAAGACACTCTTGGTAGGTAAGAAAATTCCAATTGTTGACCTCCATAATGCACTACTATGTCACCTGAGACACCTTTGTGTTCCTTCAATCGAGCATGCCAAGATTTTTTGGGAGGTGCACTATAGTTGGGTTGATGGGCATTTTTGGGTAGAGAACATAGTGGCAATACTACAAAATTATTTCTATTTGCTAATAATTTGACAAAATATCAAGAAGTAAATCAGATATTCACCTAATTGTGATATTTCCAAACGAACTGTCAAGAAGCAAGGTATTTATACTCTGCTACCTACCCCTTGTTGAGGAGGTAAATCCCCTCTGCGGACAGAGGCGATCCCTACTAGCCCAGCAGGGGTCTAGCAACAATCAAGCAATGTTATGACGCAAGCTCCTAGTTACGAATGGAAAGACTAGGAATAGAAGCCTACCTGGATTCCAACGCTATAATCTGAAAAAGAAGCGTCCCCGTTCCTCAGCCCCGGCAGATCACAATCCCTCCATGATCTCCGTGGATGAACACCTGCACATGGAAGAAACGAACAGATACAGGGATAGAAACCAGCATACGTAACTAAATATCAGTCAGAAAGGACATTACTCGCATTAACATGATGGAAAATGGAGTGAAACCATAATCATAATCATCTATTAAATAATGAACGAAGAAAGATTACAACCAAGTTCTGACGTCGCGATCTCCTTCGGACGGGTCTCCGGTCGTCCACGCCTCGCAAAGCTCGCCAAGGAAAGGGAAAACCTCTCCGGAGTCTCTCGAAAATGGTCTCCTTACTTGAGTCGGCCTTAAGGGAAAGAGAGGATCCTTTACAGCACAAAGGCTCTTGGGAATATGGAGATACAAAGCTTAGGCACTTCAAGACTAGCTTGCTATGAGATTGAGCAGGCTTTTATAGATGGGGAAGGAGGGAGTTGGGATCCATATTATTATGGGATTGGCCCTATCAACAAGGAAGGTTCCATGGGAGGTGGCAAAACCACTTCCCCTCCATAGAACTCCCGCAGCCAAACCTCCCAACTCAAGATAGGCAATGGTTTGTGAGTTTGTTGGAACTCAACTTCCGCCATCCATATTTAAAAAAAAGTCCCTAAATTGGGTGGCGCGACTGCTGCTCTATGACAGAGCGCCAGCTGGCGCGACCTCTTTGCAGGATTTTCCTCATTGGCGCGAGTACTGAACTGTCTACCTGCGCCAATGCCAAAAGGGATGTTTTTCATGATTTTTGCAAGGAGATGTCTCAAGGGAAAATGAGGCTCATGCTCAGAGGAATGCATTGATGATGTTTTCAAGGCATGACAATGTTCACAGGTCACGAAATGGGTCCTCCATTGTGCGGGACGAAGAATGGTAGGGACGGTGACAAATTACTGTGTAACAGATGCCCCCTAAAGTATGAGGCCCGAGAGGGAGAGGGGTGAAATGCTTTATGAGAACATGTCCAACTGAAGGCCCGTCGTCGAAAAACCTGCGTAGAAAGATACAATTGATATCTCAAGTACATGATGTATATATGGTATGGACGCAGCCATCCAACAGAGTATGCTATAATCCGGATCCAGGGCATGGGCGCAGCCATCCAACTAAGATCAAATAAATAGACTCAGGTATGGTCGCAGCCATCCAATCAGTGAGTCATGTACATAATGATAATAATCCACAATCGCAGCCTGGATTACAACAGACACAATCCAGGGTCTTGCGCTCCATCTCGACCCAACAAAGTACAAGTTCAAGCATGTGAATATGTGAGCTGAAGTCGAACATGCAAGAACATCGTCCGATTACCAGCCAATGATGAAAGCTGTTAACAGACGCGAGAGAAACCACCAATAATGACAATGGTCCTCAAGGTACTACAGGTACAATCTACGGCGTGCGAATAAATGAGTTGACGTCAAACACCCGCAGAATCACTCGATCGGAGGCCAATGATGTAAACCTCTCGTCGAATGCGACGAACCTGCCATTGAGGCATGCAGGCTCCAAGGTACCATAAGGAGTCTCTAGACCAACTTCCTGGATAATGAGTTGAAGTCGACAGGAAGTGACCTCGATCGAAGGTGGGCCATAATGATTCCCACATCATCGACACGAGACAGAGGAACATAATGTTTTGTTGTGAATTAGGACCATATGAGAAACAGAGGAAGGTTGATATTTGCAGAGGCCAACTTCTCTTGAACATATGAATGGCACGACAATGGACTTGGCAGTATTTGACATCAACGGATCAAAGGTCATGGCGACGAGGCAGAGAACAGATGAGAGGTCAACAGAGATTACCCAAACCCATGGAAGCAAAGTGAAGCAGCGAGATGAGATGTCCCCAACCCGACACGAATGCAGACAAGTGCCATGTTAAAGAGCGACATGCTGCCGACGACGACAACGATGGTTCCATTTTTCCCCCACCATTTCTGGCGAGTACCCCAATTATTTTTGATAACAAGCTTGAAGGGGATAGCATATGCTTGTGATATAAGTCCGCCCTTCGGGCGAATCCATCCTAGTGCATTTAACGAGTCCTAGGAAGGAGAAACTCTGAGAACGTCATTGCGACGGAATCCAATGTCATCAGGGTTTAACGAGTCTGACAAAGGAAGAACTCGGCGTCTTTTCATGTTTAGAGAGTTTGAAAAGACAGCGGAAAAGAAAACTCCACCGGTCCCTTTTCGTAAATAGTTCCCCAGATCCGAAAAGGTAGAAAACAATATCCGGAAAAACCTCCTAGTCGCGATAGGCTAGGGTATTCCTTTTTCGTAATCGATCCAGCCCAGCCCGAAAAAGGGTTAAACTTATACTGGGTGAATGTCGATTCGTGTCCATTTTAACGAGATCGAAACGACAAGGGCCTCGGCGATCTTTTCATATTTAGAGAGTCAGAAAAGAGCTGAAAGATGACTCCACCTGGAGGAACGAGTGGTATAAAGGGTAGCAACTGGTTCCGGTAATGGTGGAACTGCTCAAAACATGATAAAAGTCAGGAGGCTGGCTAACAAGACCACTCATCGCAGCGGTTCCTCAGGAACGGGTAAAACAACCAAGTGAAGGCATATGATCGGCCCAGCAGATAGTGACGATCGAGTGAAAAAAACCAAGGCTCATCTGGAAAAAAAAAAGGATGATAAAATTGCAATCACAAGAGGTAAAATGGGAAAGGTTTCATTTTTACACAAGCTTGAAATAAAAAAACTTTACTTGAAGTTGGTTTCATTTTTACACAAGCTTGAAACAAAGATAAACTATGCTTGAAACCAGTTTCATTTTTACACAAGCTTGAGATGGAAACAAACTATGCTTGAAAAAGTAAGCATGCCCCCAGCATGGTGACTCAATTCGAGGTACATGCCCCCCAAGCTTCAGTCCATATGAAAGGCAGATGGAGTGAAGGTTCAAGTTACGAGATCTAAGAAAGACTCGACTGGGGTTTTACGAGATCTAAACAATGGCTAGAATTGAGCAAGAACGTGTTTCATTATTTTAACGAGGTTGACACATTAAAAGAACTATCCTCAGACACCTTTGTTTCATTTTTTAAGGAGCTTGACACAAGAAAAGGAACTCTGCTCCGACAACCTTGTTTCATTTTTTAAGGAGCTTGACACAAGACAAGAACCATGCTCCGATGACCTCATCATAATGAACAAGAAGTCATCGCTTCCAAGAGTTCCACTCCTGATGGAAGGAAAACATCCTGGAATTCAGGACCCAATGCCCCCAGCACCTGATGCGCAACGGCACCATCACTGAGCACAGGCACGGGGTAGGTAGCCACATAGTTGACCCGCGGTGGGGCAGATACAACGGATGGATAAAAACCCGGAGGGGGTGATGGCGGGCCAGATGCCACATTAGGACCAAAGAACGAAAGCTGATCAATGGTCACAATCCTTCCTTCATGTGGAAAACAGACCACACGAAAGAGGGAGGAGACAAGTGCTCCCATGGCATAGGTGTAATCGCGCCCCAAGAGTATATTGAAATCTAAGGGGCCTGGAACGACGATCATGTCCATATGGACGGTTTTACCTCCCAAAGTAACCGGTAACCTTGGAAGGATCCCCAACGGTTGACTCGTCCTTCTGTTTAAAGTCAACAGATTCTGCGTAACAGGCGCAAGCGGCGGTGAACCGAAAGCTTGCCAGGTAGTTGAGGATAGAACACTAACATATGCACCTTCGCCATAAAAGTATTGGTACAAATCCGTACCTGTGCCCGATCAGGATTCTGAAAGGCACATAAGACTAAGGAATCCCGCAAATCGATCAATCAAATAAGCACTGATCATTTGATAGCCAACATCGACAAGCGAAGGTCTTCCCCTGATGTTACGGAAGCAGAAGCCTCCTCCATGACCTCCGTCTCGAAGGCGGGAGGAATATCCTCTGGAGCTTCCATCATGGGAGGCGGATGAGGGGCTTCTTGAAGCACAGGGACAGGAGAATCTTTCTCCAAGTCTGAAGAATCTGAAGAAATCAGAAGGACATGAGGAGTGTGAGATCCACTCTCGACAGAAAAGACCTGGTGCACCGCGGACGGGGCCAGTTCAACCGATCCTACGACCAATGGTTGGTCAGGGACGGATTCGTGAATTTGAATTTCTGGGGGAGTGGGATCGACCAAGGATGACTCTTGACCAATCGTAAGATCAACTGGCGAAGGACTCAAAGAAAGCCGATTGTAACCAGGTGGAAGGCGTGGTGTAGAATCCGTCGAGTTGTGCAAAACTCTCTTGGCTTCATCCATATAAGGACAAAGGTGAATGGCATGGTTCCCTTCACACAACTTACAGGGATTGGTGATCTTACCCTGCTTCTTAGAGTTCTTATCAACAGCAGCTGAGGACGTGCCCCCAACTTGACTCCCGGAAGCCAAAGGCAACGGTGGGTGGCCGTTGGACCATACTTCGAGCACCTTGGGAATGCCAGGGCAGTCTCGAAGAAGATGGTCTCCCGTGCACAACAGGCAAGGGAACTTGAATTTCCGTGGAGGGTTGGAAGGTTTATCAAGAGGAGATATCTCGGAGGCAGTAGCTGCACATTTAGCCTCTCGCTTATCAGACTTCTTCTTCTTTGTCTTCTTCTTCTTCTAGCCAGCCCAGCTACTCAATCCAAGCTTACCAAAGTAAGGCAGAAGAGGTAAGATGCGTAAACAAAGGGAAGAAGGGGAGAGGTCCACCTTGGAATCAACATGATGTTGTTCTGGTGGAGGAACCGATTGAACAGTAGTGGAGACATTCGGGACAACAGAGGTCGAGAACAACCAAACAGGCAACCCAACAGTTAACCCAGGAAGGGACAACGTCACCATGTAAGGAGCACCAACATTTCCAAAAGGAGGAAAATGACCTGTGGATTCCCGTCAGGGATTCCTCGCTGGTGTGAACTCCGTAAAAGTTGCCATCGAAACGACTTAAACAACACCCTAAGGAAACTAACTTAACCAGAATATCAGAAAAGCACTTTAAAACAATGAAACAAAATTCTACCGTTTCATATTTTAAGAGTCGAGAAACGATAAAAAGATGACTCTATCTCTTTCAGAGTTGACACAAGCGTGAAAGAACAAGCGCTTGACGGTCTTTTCAAGTTTAGGGAGTCAGAAAAGACCAAATGACTGCTCAGGAAAAACTAGGCACAAAGGGTGTACCAAATATCCGTGAACTCCAATATACACCTTGGTTTCAATAATGAAACAGAAATCGACCAAGGACTTTCCGTACGTGCAGGTAGTCTCCCCGAATGCTGTGTTCGGTGTATCACGGGTATAGGGCGGCAGACTCGGCTTCCTGTGGATAAAGGATTGAAAACATAGAGGGGTCTCCCTTTATATACGCGACGGTACGGGGAGTGCAAGTCCGTACTAGCGCTGTCTAAAGCCAACAGGCGAACGACAGCTGCTAGGTTTAATGACGCCGGAACACGTCTCTAGCCTAGACCTTCTAAATATATTTCATTAAGTTCCAATGCTGCCTTAGGTTAATTGAATAAATTTTACAGTTGATCTTCAATTAAGTTTCAATTTTTAGGCCCTATCATATGTAGCGTCTCGAAAGACTCCTAAATGAAAAGCTATATGCCACAGTGCAACATTTCGTTCGATGAAAACTAGTTAGAGAAAAGTTGAGAGCTTTTACACAAACGAAATGAATGGAAGACGAACAAAGAGATCTCTAATGCGACTAATGAAATTGAAAACTTTTCATTCAAAACACTAATCACTAGCAAGATGGAAAAGATCACAATTTGCACTAATTAACAAAAGCAAAAGAGATTTTTTTTTTTAAATTTTCAATGTTTAAGAGCCAATATGCACTAAACAATCTTGAAAACAAACGGAACAATTTGAGAAATGATTTCTAAGAGAGCGAAACAAAGAGATTTCACTCAAAAATGCAAGCAATCAGATTCCCGAATCGAACAAAGTCTCTCAAAGCAAAGAAAAGACTCAAAAGCTTCTGATGGACCGTGTGATCTAGGTCCAAAGCAAGGCCAAACGAATTTCGAATGAAGGAATGAACAATTACCCAAAAAACGCAACAAAACGATCAACGACTACTAAGAGGATGTGGAGAATCAATCAGCAAGTTGACAGGACAATCAAGACACCAAAACTCCCAAGGAGGGCTCGATACACCAAGCCACTAGATGCCCTAGGGCTCAAAACGTGAAATCGATAGATAAAAGCAAACAACCAAAGGACAGAGGTGAAATTCTAGTCAAACAAGACTCCAACACACTCAGGCAGTCGGAAAGTCAAGAAGAAAAACACTGATCCAATCCAGAGAGCTCAAAAATGAAGAAACTCAAAAACTCACAGGGGTGGCGCGACTGTAAGTGTGAAATTGGCGCCAGAAGTCAATTGGCGCGGGCTAGACAAAGGCAACATGCGCCAATTGGCACGACTGTCGGGTTAAAAACCGCGCCAGTCGAGTTTCTCAGGAAAAAATGAAAAACAAGCTACTCCAGAAGCAGACCAATGCAAGCTAAGCAAACCAAGAAGCAAAAACAGTAAAAGAATCCAACCCAGAAGGTTCATCAAGCAAGGAAAAACATATAATAATCAAGGCGAGATAATACAAACGAGACAATGAACGACAGACGAATCCCCAGCGGAGTCGCCAAATTGTTGAGGAGGTAAATCCCCTCTGCGGACAGAGGCGATCCCTACTAGCCCAGCAGGGGTCTAGCAACAATCAAGCAATGTTATGACGCAAGCTCCTAGTTACGAATGGAAAGACTAGGAATAGAAGCCTACCTGGATTCCAACGCTATGATCTGAAGAAGAAGCGTCCCCGTTCCTTAGCCGCGGCAGATCACAATCCCTCCACGATCTCCGAGGATGAACACCTGCACATGGAAGAAATCCTAATTGTATGCAGCATAGAAACCAGCATACGTAACTAAAATATCAAAATTAAAGGACATTACTCGCATTAACATGATGGAAAACGGAGTGGAACCATAATCATAATCATCTATTAAATAATGAATCAAGAAAGATTACAACTAAGTTCCTTACTACTACATCTCCTTCTGAATGTCTCCGTCGTCCACGCCCGCAGCCTACCAAGGAAAGGAAAACTCTCCCGTGAGTCTCCTGACAATGGTCTCCTTACTTGAGTCAGCCTTAACGGAAAGAGAGGATTCTTTACAACACAAAGGCTCTTGGGAATATGGAGATTCAGAGCTTAGGCACTTCAAGACTAGCTTGCCATGGATTTGAGCAGGCTTTTATAGATGGGGAAGGAGGGAGTTGGGATCCCTATTATTATGGGATTGGCCCTATCAATAAGGAAGGTTCCATGGGAGGTGGCAAAACCACTTCCCTTCCATAGAACTCCCGCAGCCAAACTTCCCAACTCAAGATAGGCAATGGTTTCTGAGTTTGTTGGAACTCAACTTCCGCCATCTTTAATTAAAAAACAGTCCCTAAATTGGGTGGCGCGACTACTGCTCTATGACAGAGCGCCAGTTGGCGCGACCTCTTTGCAGGATTTTCCCCATTGGCGCGAGTACTGAACTGCCTGCCCGCGCCAATGCCAAAAGGGATGTTTTTCATGACTTTTGCAAGGAGATGTCTCAAGGGCAAATGAGGCTCATGCTCAGAGGAATGCATTGATGATGTTTTCAAGGCATGACAATGTTCACAGGTCACGAAATGGGTCCTCCATTGTGCGGGACGGAGAATGGTAGGGACGGTGACAAATTACTGTGTAACACCCCTAGTCGACGTTCGAAATACATCTCCACTGGTTACATGTCGGGTCATCCTTCTACTAACCATGGAAGTGACTGAGTTCTTTTGGTCGTCGATAGATTCTCGAAAATGGCCATTAAGGAATCCTATAAGAAGAATATCACAATAGAATCCACTCCTAAACTCTTCTTTGAATGACTGTGGGTGCACTTTGGCATCCCGCAATCTATCATCTCAAATCAAGATAGTAGGTTCCCTAGTACATTTTAGTGTAGTCTCTGGTTGATGTTGGACACCAAGCACACTGCGTCCACTACTTTCCATCCATAAACTGATGGATATACCAACGTCATCAACAAGATGATTGTACACATTACGTGCATGTACAACTCAAATCATCCAGGCACATGGGATCAAAGCCTCCCCTATTTACAACATATCTATAATGGCCACAAATCGAATGGCCACAACCCCTTGCAGGCGGCCTTGGGATTCTAGCCACTATGTCCCACTGTTGTAGCCATGTCATTTGCAGCTACTCAAGCAGATTTGACTCATGTCCACTCTAAATTTGACAAGGCGAACAACTTCATTAAGTGCATTCAATGCATCTACCAAGAGGTTCATGACATTTTGGACAGAGCTAGTGCTAAGTACAAGCAACAACATGATTATCATCGTGTGTCACGCCGCTTCGAGGTGGGTGACAAGGTGTGGTTATATTTGTAGAAGGAGCACCTCTCTGGACCCCACGATAAGTTATGCCACTCTGATATGGCCCATATACCATTACAAAGGCCATTGGAGACAATTCTTTTGAGTTTATCATTCTACCATTCCTAAGTGTTCACCTAGTGTTCAACGTGGGTAGGCTTCAGCCATACCTTCCACCATTATTTGACAGATCCGACATTACAGAACAACTCACCCCAACACAGTTAAATCCATATTGCATTGAATAGGATACAACTAATCGGATCCTCGACACATAGATTAAAATCACTCTCCAATAGAAGATCCAATTGTATCCAGTTGTCAAAGCTTGTCAACTCCTTCACCAGGTAAAGTTGTTCACTAGGGATAAGGCTCAATATAATTTTCCCTACCTCATGGAGGCTTTGTATGCAATGGGGACCATTTATTCCTAAGGTGGTAGGAATGGTCGAGGTGGATATTGTTGGCCACCCACCTATTAGACCTAATCATTTTCATTGGTTTTCCCATTTACTATTTTTAGATTTTTTTTGGGTCCCTAACTTTCAGAGCCATTTGGGGCCCTAAACAACGTTTTTGGTTATGATTATTAAAAAAATTGAAATAAATTACATTAGGAGATTTATTCATCGAAGATATATTTCGAACAAGGTATCATATGCACTGAATAGAGATAATATGGCCAAGTTATGACCCCTCCATGTTGGTTGCCCAACTAAACCCAATGGTTTCCATAAACTCTCGGTGTTACATCTCCTCAGGCTAGGGTTTTGGATGTCTATGGTTTTCTCTTATTGATCAATAACAAAAATTCCCTCGAGCCTCTTTGTAACACAATTTATACACATGTAGCCATAACATCTCTTCTCATAGATAAGCTATCATTGCAAAAGCTAGTTTGTTTTCCATTATGTTAACTATTTTTTTAGTATTTTATATTAATGAAATGAAGTGGTATTCCTTGTCCATCTCTGCAGTTTTGTTTATTTTTATTTTTTTTCCTGCATAAGTCTCGATCAACTTTCAATATCAAGCCATATAGATATCCACATCATCAAGAAACTTAAATAGAAGGAATGGTCGAGGATCTCTTAAAATTTCGTATCATTACAAAGAGTGAGAGTACCCATGTTTCCTTAGTGATTGTAGTTTTCAAGAATGATGAATTATTTAGACTATATGTATATTATAAATGATTGAATAAGATAATGATTAAGAAATTCTTCTTATGCCCTTTTCAGATGAAATGTTAGATGAATTAATGTAGCCGAATATTTTCAAAATTGGACTGAAGATATAGATACTACAAAATAAAAATAAGATTAGATAATATTGCAAATATTTCTTTTCATGCTCATGAAGGTAATCATGAATTTAAGGTAATTCATTTTTGGTTAACCAATTCTCTAGAGACCTTCAAGGCCACCATGAATGAAGAATTTTGACAATACTTCTGGAGTTTCTTACTATTTTTCTTCGATGATATGCTAGTATATAGTAAAACATGGAAGGAACATGTCAAACATATGCAACAATTTCAACTATGCATACCCATGAAGGAGACCAGTCATTACTTACAATATCAACTATAGTTCCATAATGGGTAGATGAAATTCGAAGTGAATACCTAAACAATCCAAATACATGTAGCCTAATCAATAGTCCTATTCAAAATTCAAAACTCAAATGGAGAAACTAAATCCTTTGGTATAAGGGATGAATTTATCTAGGTCCTACATCAAATTCAAAATTAAAGTTCTCAAGGAGTGTCATGTCTCAATAGAAATTGTACATGTGGGATTCTCCAAAACCTACTATAATATATACCAATCATTTCTTTCAAAGTTTATGTATAAATAAATTCGAAAATATGTGGAAAAATGTAGTAAGTTCTTAAGAAACAAAAATGAAAAGAGTCTGAGACCATGATTTCTCAACTTAGTGCATAGCCCAAACTAGAAATGATAAGAAATAGTGGACTTCATTGATGGGGTACCCATGTGAAATGGGAAGGTTAAAATCCTTCTTGAGATTGAATCACCAAATATTCACAATTCATGGGTATACAAATATCATATTCTCAAAAAAAATAGATGAAATATTTTTCTCAAACATTTACAAATTGCAAGAGTTTTCAAAGATCATTATTAGTGATCAAAATGGAAAATTTAAGGAAAAATTTAAGAAGTATTTCTTCAAACAAAATGGCACATATCTCAACTTGAGCTCATCCTACCACCCTAGATAAATGTCAAATTTGAAATTATCAATAAATAGCATATCTTACCTATTTTCTAACAAACAAGCACTACTTATGGTTTGAATGGTTACATCTAGAAGAATGGTGGTACAACTCCACCTATGATACTGAAGAAAAAATACACCATTTTTATATCTATATTGTTATGAACCTGATAAATGAAAGGAGTTAGCCATAAATCATTTAAAATTTTTAGGAATAAACCCTAAACTAGAGCTGAACCAAAAAAATTTCATAAACTAAAAAAAAAAATTAAATATTACATGGAACCATATGAAACAACAAGATTACAAACATAGATCCTAAATATAATTTAGCTAAGGAGATTGGGTATATGTCAATCTTCAACCTTACAAACAACTATCATTAAAACAATAAGGAACAAACAAGCTAGAATCAATACTATGGACGATATCAAATTATAAGAAAATAATTCGAGTAAGTTATTGTTTCAAACTAATTGAAACAAGTGTCATGCATAACATTTTCCATTTTTTTTTTTTCAAAAAATAGGTTAAGAAAGCATCAAACACCACTTCCTAAATTGAATAATGAAGGAGAAGATGTAGTGGAAATAGAAACTATCATTTCCACAATAGAAAAGTGATTCCATTCTTGAGTAATGAAGAACCTAGGACAAGAAAATATGTCTTAGGAAATGTAAATTTAGTCAAAAGTATCCATGGTTACTTACAATTTTAGGAAAATATTTTCTTTAGAAGAAGGAAATGTTATATATAAAAATTAAATATACATTAATTAAGAGTATTTAGGAATAAAGAGATCAAAATATCATCAAACCTCATATAAAAGGGCTCAATGCTATAGTTAAATTAGCATTATCATTGTGACATGATTTTTTAGTTCCTTTCATATAATAAAATGCACATATAAATATTCGTTCATTTTTTTCGACAACTCTTAAAGAACATACCATCTAAAGGAAAGAGAAGTTTATTAGACAATATCACAACATGAGGTAGGATTCCAAGTGAGAGTGTGAAAAAACAATCGTCACCATGATGAAAAGCAAAAATTTGTATTAGATAATCATTAATTTCCTAGTATCATGTCTACTCCATAGATACATACTAAAATTTCTAACATTTTCCATTTATAATTGTATACAAGAAACCGAGTCTACCAAGTTGTTATCTATACCACGATGTCCTCTTAACTATATTTCATCATGGAATGGGTCGGTAATATATATAAGAATATATAGCCCTATTTGTGAATTGGATTACTCTATTGGATAATTTATTTGAACTTTCATTGATATTTTGTGGGACAATTTAAAATTTTAAAACATGGATATATAAAATTCCCAATCAAATTCAATTTGATATTAAATTGATCTTACTATCAAAGATGAATAATGAGTTCACTAGTCATGTTTAGTTTTCTTTGAATCACCATCCAACAAAAGATGACCCATCCTCCTGCCCCATGTAACCTTAGCACTCTCATAACTTACACTACCATCTATGGTGATGTTTATTGGCTTGGAATAGAGACTACTATTTTCTAAATGTATTAACAAATAGTAGAAATAAAATTATAAAAATGTTGTTAGCTTTTCTTGTCTTAGAAAATATATAATTAACCTTATTTTGAAGGTAGAAGCATGAACACAGTTAGAATGTGTTTCTTTGCGAATTAATAATGTTTAGATTGCCTGAAAATAAACTCTAATTTTATGTAAAATATGTAAATCCCACATTCATAATCACCTAAATAACGTTTTAAACATTTATTATATAACAAGGTGAAATCACATTATCCCACATGTATTATTTTGATATAGTTCCTTAATATATTTTGTATATAAAAAAGGCTAGATAGTACTGTGAAAGACACATCATATTTTATTTCAAAGTTTTTACTTTATAAAGAGGTTAAGATTTTATGATTTTATGGAGGTATCTATGGAGGTGTGTCATGTTTCATGTTAGATTTATCACATTTTATTTCAAAGTTTTTTCTTTATAAAGAGTTTAAGATTTATGTCTTCAAGGAGTAGTCAAGTTTCACCTTAGATTTATTACATTTTGTTTCGTTTATGTTTTTATGGATGTGGCTATGCTCGAATCTTTTTAGGTTTGAAGTTTTATTTTTACTAAGAATATTCTTTCACTTTGTAAATTTCAATGTTTATATCTTTATATATATTTTTATATTTCCACTCATTTTTATTTTGGAGCTTTATTGTTCCTACTATTTTATTATTGGAAAAAAATTATCTCCTTGAGTGAAAGAGAATCCTGAAAGGTTGCTTCCATAATTATGTACTTTTCCCCTTTCCATTTACCTAATGGATAGTTATTTAAAAATTCCTTTCTCTATTCATTTGATGTTTTAAGTTAATTTTGGACCATCCCCTTAGGCATAGTCTTTTTTTCTAATTTATTCACTGTAATTTTGTTATTCCAAATAAAACTACCATTATCTTTTATTTGGAATTGATTTTATATTTATGTAATAGAAAAGTTATCATAAATGTGTATGAATTGTTGTTCATTCTTCACTCATTGACTAGTGCACCTTTTTTTCATCTTCATATAGGAACCCCATATGCCTTTGGCTATAGGGCTAGTTCATTCCCAGGCCATTTTCCCATCCTTCACCAATCCATTTCTTCACCAATCCATATCGTCCCTAGGTCTATTCCCGACATAAATGTTGTGGGTGTTTATAGCCACTTACATATCCATATTTTAAAAACAAACAGGTAGTAACATAGCAACACTTTAATTGGATAATAATTATTGTATTAATATGGTTTATTAGCTTTCAATTATAGATCTCTTCATTCAGTATATGGATCAGCATTGATGTCATATATATATCTATGGCCTTATAATAATTGTTAGGTCACTTTTCTATACAAATGTTCAATTTATTATCCAATACTTTTTATTTCTCAAGTTTTTGATGCTGAGATAATTCATTAAATAATTATTTATCTAATTTTGATTCAATTTCATCTTTTGGTTCTGATAATTCTTATTAGGACGAATTGTAGAGAGGATTGGCCTGGATAGAATGGCCCAATGCCCTTTTAGCACTTTAAAATGTAAAATATATATAAATGTTTAAAAAGTTATATATTAACTAGAGAGAGTGCACCTACCGAATCAACTAGAGAGAGTGCACCTCACTTGAATCACCGGCCACACAACTTTATCTTACTTTGTAGATCTCCCTATCTTCTCTAAAACGAACCGGAAATGACATCAAATTTTTACAAAAATCTTTACCAATTAGATGTCATCTCTTGGATTTTTCGCACAAGGCACAAAGATCGACTAAAATTTGACGTGAAAGTTTGCAGCTGGAGTGAGTAGACTGCGCAATATTTGATCTGGTTTAAATTTGCAGAACGATGCAACTAAAAACAATTCAATGCGGTAAGGCAACTAAAAACAACTACCATTGCTCGAGTTTCGTTAATGCTTAATGGTGAACTTAGCAGAGCTGGAGTTTCGTTAATTCTGATGCTAATGTTTTGTTATCATCGAAATGTTGTCTGATTACGAGACTAATTAGTGTGCTCCTCTATTACTGTACTAGATGCTTATTACTGTACTAAATGCCTCTACCAAATCACAAGTTAAAATATATCTGTTTCTTTTTTCTACACAAATGAATATACATAAATCATGAATCGTTTTCTTATCATAAATGAGTGTTCACTCTGTAGCTCGAGTCAGTGTTTTGAAACCAGTAAAAAATACTTTTTTTTTCACATCTTTGAAGAGTTTGAGTAAATTCACAATATCTGTCACTTTTTCTGAACTAAGGTTAAGGAGTTGGGTAAACCCACAATAATTCTTGGAGGTTTCGAGCTAGGCAATGAAGTTGTTTCATTTCCTTCATCTAAATTTCTAATATGTGGAGATCCAGTATTAAAGGAGGAAATGAAGCAACTTCATCACCTCCCTAAGTACTAACAGAAAAGCATAAAAGGCTTTTGAAAGAATTATTCTCAGTAGGTCTCCTTAACCCTAATCCTAAAGATGTTACAGATATTATGGTTTTACTCAAACACTATGGAGAAAGGGAAGAGAATAGTGTTTTTTAATGGATCCAAGACATTCACTCAGATAAGAGACGGAAAGAAAAAAAACTTCCATGCAAGGGTCCTCCTCTAAATTTGAAAACTAAATCACCTGCACCTCTTCAATCTCTGGTAAATCTGTCTTATTTGTCTATAGTTTTCCAATGCACACCCCAATTAATCTCATTAAGTTCTTATTTTTACACTTCTCTACTTGCAGTAGATAAATATTATGAAGGAGTCTTTAAATTATATCAGTTATTTCCTGAATGGTATATAGTCATGATCTTTAATCATGATAGGTATTAAATATGACACAGAATCGATGTTTTGAAGCCAGTAAATTAATTTTTCTTTCACATCTTTTGTAGATTTTGGATAGCTATGAAATATATTAAGTTTGTGAACTAAGTTGAGGTTGATAAACTTCAAAACATTCATTGAGACTGATGAAACAATAAATTACTTCAAAATTTAACATCTGAATCCAGAACAAGGACTTAATATTAAAAGAGGAAATGAAGCAACTTCATCACCTAGCTATGTACTAACAGAAAAGCATAAAAAGCTTGTGAAGGAATTATTCTCAGCGGGTCTCCTTATCCCTAATCCTGAAGACGTTACAGATATTGTGGTTTAACTCAAACATTACGGAGAAAGGGAAGAGAATAGTGTTTTTTAAAGGATCCAAAACATTCTCTCCAACAAGAGACAGAAAGAAAAAAAACTTCCATCCAAGGGTGGTCCTCTAAATATGAAAACTAAATCACAGTCTGCAGCTCTTCAATCCCTGGTAAACTCTACTTTATTTGTCTATAGTTTTCAATAATTTTAATTATTCTCCTAATAAGCTCTTATTTTTTACCCTTGTCTACTTTGGGTGAATAGTATTATGAAATAATCTTCATTGGATCAGGCCTGGTTTGTACCAGAGGTAAAAGGAAACTATTCACAGTTTACTATTAATTAATTTCAAGTAGTCCCTTAATAAGTTCCTATTTTTTACCGAGTGAGTAGTATTATCAAGGAATCCTCATTGGATGAGGCCTAGTTTGTACCAGAAGTAAGAGGAAATTATTCACGATTTACTATTAATTTTAGTGATTAGATGAATATTTGTGACAAAATAAAATTTAGATTATTTTACTAGTTATCTTAATTAGAATTTTAGTATTATTTTCATTTATTTATTTAAAATTATGAAAATAATTATTAGACAATTAATACAATTTTTTATTTAAATTGAATTTATTTATTTATCTTTCATTCATTATTATTTATTAAAATCTCTAACTAACTATATATTATAAATAAAATGTTATTAAAAATTAGTTACTAAAAACTATTTTTATTCAATTGAAATTTCCAATTTTTAATATGATATTTAGGGGTTCAATGAATATGAATAAATATAATTTTTATTGATAATATACAACCTATAGTATTTGTGTGGAATATGGCTTATTTAAAAGAGAGAAAAGTAAACCAACCAAGATAAATCTCGACTTTGGATCCCAATAGTATTGATAAGCCTTAGTGCTTGGAGATCTAGAATTAAGAGAGATATAGGATTATTTAATTTACACATTTTCAATAGGTTATATTCTACATGATTACCATGTCTTTTAAATACCATCTTTTATTGTTGATTATTATTTTATTTTTATAGGGTTATTTAATTTTTTTATTTAATTTTGACCAACTTAAAATATTTACATTACATTGCATAACTCTTTTATTTAGTTGGTCTTTTACTAATTTAATTTATTTTTTATTTTATGTAATCTGACTTAGTCAAAATGCTTAACATTATATTAAAACATCTCCACCATTCTAGGATGGAGAGCATTTGTAAACACAATTATAACATTTATCTTAATTTAAATATTAAATGCCTCAAGCTTTTTATCCTCCCATCTCCAAGATGAACTTCTTTGAGAAGAAATGCTTCGACTACACTTTAGCCTAGGCTATGGCTATATTCTCCAGCAGAGCATATTCTCTTTGTGATGTAATAGTTGTAGTGGTTTAACCTCAAACTCTTGTTTCTCTTCCACATGTAGCAGGTTCTAAACAATCGCATCAAAACTATCATGAAAATACTTTTTCAATAAAGAGACATAGGAACTAATAGGAAGTCTTAAAATTATGTCTTATTTTCTTTAACACTTGTTCCATTTCATGATGAAGATCAAGTCCTGCAACCTACTTGCCTTTTGTTTAGTTCCAGTTTCAGGGAATGTGGCATTTCCACCTTTAAATAGATTCAAATGTGATTATTTTGGTAGATTCGTAACAGCTATAATTGTATGCAAATTCTAGTAGGTGTAAATAATCTTCCCAATTAGTGGGATGATCCATATTATACATCCTCAACACCTCTTTCACTATTTGATTTATTATTTTTGTTTGACCATTCCTTTGAAGATGGTAAGTTGTACTAAAGTGGAGTTTCATATACATTCTTACAAATAATGTCTTCTAGATGTTTGAAGTAAACTTAGCATATTTGTGTCACATAACTATTTTTGATCTTCCATGTAAGTGAAAAATATATCTCATGGAAATACATGCAATATGTGTTGTTCAAAATGTCGAGTGGAGATACATAAAATGGGTTTTCTTACTTAGTTTATCCACTACTACACCTCATAAAATCTAAAGAAATAAACTCATATTTCTACTAAAAAATGTATAAGATCTAACAACGAGATTGAATCTAATATTGTAATGTACTAAAAAAAAATATTGAATCCTTATACCATTTGAAGAAAAAAAGAAAAAGATTCCACAATCACATAACAAGTAAGAGAAAAATACAATCAATTGTATAACACAATATGTATCTCGGGAAAGCACACTACCTAAAACCACAATATTTGTGTATTGTGTAAAGTAAAGATCATGAATGAATACAATGATTTTCTCTCACCCCAAAACTCATGCACTCTGAAAAATGTCTCACTCTGATATAGGAAAAATGAGTCAATTACTTAACCAATTCTGAACCTCTAGTCAACACACCTTGCTCACATATTTGTGGAGGAACGTTTTTATGTATTAAATAGGAAATTCCTAACAATTGATTTTGCAATGCATCATAGGCTTCCACATGACACTATAACTCACATGTACCTTTTTATAACTATACAACTAATAGTTATCATTCATTTAATGTCATTCTCTACTCGGCCTTCCTTAGGACTAGCATGAAACAACTATTTATAGTGAATTATCAATTAAATCATCGATCACTACTTGTGAATTAAATCATATTTAATTCATTGGACGTCTCAGTAGCTCCTCTCTCAGTTAGAACTAGTTAAATTGATTTTAACAAAATTAATTCAGTTACCTAATTAGAACTCACAAATAATAATAACTGGACCCCCTAAAATCATGCAAGAAAACTAGATCTCTCCTCTCTAGTTGTCAACTCGGATTTCCTAACATAACACAGTCTTCCTGACTTAGTTAACTAACACAAGTTGTCATGAGATGAAAGTACAATTTCTCTTCCAATTTAATTAAAGGAAAATTAAATCAGAAGCCCCATTCTGGTTCCATTTCTTGGAGCCATTTCAACACACCCTCTCAAAAAGAAAGGTATTATGTGGTACATCTATCTTGGCTATATGTAATTCAAATTTTCTTCTTTACACTGCATTCGTCAAGATATTTGCATCATACTCCTCCTTCAGAATGTACTCTAATGATAAAATCCACCTCTAAACAAAATATGTGGGATGGTGATACTCGATATCAATATGCTTTGACCTTTCATGAAAAACTAAATTAACTGAGAGTTTGATTCAACTATCCTTAACCCAATTTATCACCTTCAAATCCATCTATCTACCAAACAAACCAACAAGTATCTTCCTCATCCAGATTTTGTCGTATGCTTCCTCACTAGATGCCATGTACTGTACCTCCCTTGAACTGAGTGAATTTATTCTCTCTTTCCTATTGTGCCAAGAAATTGTTGTTGATCCTATGTTGAAGGTGCCTCCTGATGTGCTCTTCCTGTTCGAGGGTATCCCTGCCTAGTCTGCATCAGTGAAGCCTTGAAGATTCACTCCCTTTCTCCATCTATACCATAATACATACTCTGTAGGGCCCTTCAGATATCTCAACGCATGCTTTCATGCCTTCCAAAATATCTTTGTAGGATTAACCATAGCTTTGCTAAGCTAGTTAACTGCGTAGCATATGCTAGTTTGTGCGTTCACCAAATACATGAGTTAGCCCACAAGCTACCAGTAAATTGTAGCATCTTGTACTTTTCCTGAAGTAGCATCCTACTTCCTTGAGTTCCCTATTAGAGGACTCGCTATGGGTTTACTTCCACTCTGATATGGCCCATATACCTATGCTCATACGCCTTCTTGCTAG
>JAXQQM020065010.1:0-64674 GCA_034641835.2 Pinus albicaulis | reverse complement strand
ATCAAGTTTGGGAACAACAAAAGATTTCCAGCATAACTAGTTTAATAGCTGACATAAACATGGTAGGGCAAACCATTAATCATGAGAAATGTAACTATAAGCTAATCAATACATAGAAATAAACATTCAAGCCATGCATAGAGATATATAACTCTCTAACTTTGGGAAATGACTATCAAAATTTAGAGAAATACACTTAAGAGAGACAAAAAACTCAAATCACTATGCCGGAACGCCTAAACACAGTACTTCAAGTTATTGGGCACTTTGAAAACAAGATTGCATAGTCTTAGGCAAAGGGAAAGATAGAAACAAGACCTCCTTGGTTCAACAAATGACAATCTAATCAGTCAAAGAGAAATTTCATGGATGGAGATATGGCTAGCCATTGGTAAGCAGGGCGTACCATAAATTATACTTAACATGCATAAAACCATGAATGAAATAAGCAACAATATCCTTAAGTTATTAAAGAGCAATCAAGAATTCTTTAATGTGACTAAGGAAGAAGAAAACATGGAAGCTATGAAGAAACAAGAAATTTGAGGTGCCTCCAAGGGCATGTCTCAAATTTGTTCTCTATTGATCTATAGCAAGAAAGAAACATGGATTCATGAATGAAAACTAGAAAACAAAATAAAGAAAGAGACACTATACCATTCTACCAAGTCATGGAATCCAACAACAATCCTCTTTCATCATCCAAGAACATCCAAGAGACTATCCAAGAGCATGAGACAAGTATTTCTTCCAAAGCTTATATGACCATATATTGCTTCTATCATCAAGTTCAGCCTTCTATTACAATGAATCCTCTTGGAATATATAGGCCAAAGAGGAGGAAAACCAACCATGGCAACTAGCTAGCCATTGGTTCAAAATAAATATCTAAACTTGTCCTTGAGGCTTTGCAAAGCCCAAGGCACAAAATATCTCATAAAATATCTAAAAAATGCTAAAAGAGGGAATTAAATTGACTTTTCATAACTTCTCATGTGCAAAAATAGCTAAACGCACATGAGGAAAAAGCAGTTTTTAAAGGTTCAAATTTTACAAAAATACTCAAAAATTACATCAGCAAAAGGTCCCTTGACTTGCCGACAACTTTTGTCAGCCTTACCGATGTCAAAATGAGGCTCATGATAACTCGTTGGAAAGCTCTGAGTGTCTAATTTCTGGAGAAACTAGAATTTTCTCAATCTGATTCTTGTCAGTCCTCCAAAAACTGACACGTATTGTAAAAAAACCAAAAAATAAGGTTCGATGAATAGGGCGAGTGTAGAAAAAGCGAGGCATTTTTACGCACAGAGAAGCAAATGATCTCCAAATGTCCTAAAGATCGCTGAGTGTGTGATCCTGAAATTATGGCATCCAATGATACCATTATCCTCAACTGTTGATTCCCCGTAGTAAATGGTTTTGTGGGTTTTGGCTTGAAACCCAAAAATGCCAAAAAACCAAAATATGTCGAAAATGCTTAAAATTGGTGAGCATGACCCTCAAGGGTTTCTCGGCAACATCTTGTGAAACGAGGCCAAATCTGAAGTCATGATGTGTCTTTTCTCACTTTCCATGCCGGGTGCCTTCCACAGCCTCCTTGAGCTTGTCTTGAGCAGCTTTCAACTTGCGTCAAGAAAAATGATTTAGCCTTTTATAATGCCTCGTCATTCTCCTTTGAAGGTCTAAATCCCCGTTTTCCCTCTCCAAATTCTTCTCCAAATGGTCATTGACTCTCTCAAGCCACGCCTCCTTATTGTTCTCGATCTCCTGTTCAAACAATGCAGTGAGAGGGGTAGATTGGAGAAGGGCATTTTCCTCTTGCAGCCAAATAGAGGTATCGGCTCATACCTCTTGTGCAATCCACTCCTACTATCCTGCCTGGGAGGCATCTTGCCTCATACCTCTTGTGCAATCCACTCCTACTATCCTACTTCGGAGGCATCTTGTTCTAGATGCTCTCTGCAAAACCCAAAATGCCTCAAATTGATTTCTTGCAATGTGTTCTCAAACAAAACTCTATCCTCTCTGTCAATCACTGTTTGATCAAGGTGAATTTGGTTTCAAAATGATGTGTGAGACGGCCTTTTAACACAAAAATTCTCTGCTCTTTCCAAAACACTGTTTTTCCCTATGCATGCCACTCAAAAAATAGTTTTAATGGTAAGCACATAGTCAATCAAAATTTAATATACATAGTTAAAAGGTCACTGTGTTTAGGTAAAGTCATCAAGCTACTTGTGTTTTGGTGTGAGCACAAATAGCCCTGTAGCAATCAAACAGCAAGAATTCTTCACAATCAACACACCCTCCTCCCTTCACTATTTTCTTGCACAGATTTTGACAAACACCTTTTAATGGTAATGACAACTTCACATACTAAAGCTTGTTATAAGGAGAAAACACTGTTTTTTTGCCCTTGTTTACCACATAGAGGAGACCTTTGAAATGACCAAAACTCTTATACCATGATTACTGTTGTTTGGCCATAGGCCCATTGTTTTATTTGTTCAAAACCCTATCTCTCCTTTTGGACACTATCTTACATCTTTCAATATTGTTTGAGGGCAGTTTGTTAGGTTTTTGAAACATCAAAAGGAAACCACCATTTTTTCTACGCTCACTGTTGGGCAATCACAAACTACAACAACTCTTGAGTTTTTAAAACAAAATATAAAACCTCCCAAGCACTTTTTCTTCCACTATGTAGCTAACAGAGTTTAACTTTGTTTTACCACAATAGGGTTAACTTCACAATTTTTTAACAAAACCTTCAGTAATGTGCATATTCTGATTTGCAAGTTTATGTTAATGCACTGTTTTGAGGGCAGAGTTTAGGCTTTCAACAAAAAAAATGACCACTTCACTTTCAACTTGACTATAACAATATCTTTCAAACCCTTCCCCCCAACATACCTTGAAAATCGATAGCAACTGTTTTTTAGGGGTTCAAGCAGCGTTTAAAAACTCTTGGAGGCGTTTTGATGGCTTAAACCATGCGCAACAAGTTTAGAATGGGAGAGCGCCGCGCAAAAATATTGTCGGGTCACCTGTCGGGCCAACGTGACCAATGCCTACAGGCGCGCCGCATGCTCCTACAGGTGCGTCGTGCGGCTTTGTATTCTTGTGTAAAAAATGCGTCTGAACGCGCCGCGCAGTTGTACAGGCGCGTCGTGCAACCTTTAAGCCCAAAAAACTCTGCTAATTCATTCAAAACTTCTTTCTCCGGTCCAGGGAAACAGCAAGGGGAGTTTGTCTTGTGTTTTGAGAGATTCAAAAAGGGTTTGCAATGGTCCTCATTCTTTTTTGAAAACAAACAAGCCAAAGTCCCTTTTGTATTTGTTTGGTGAGGGTTTTGGAAGAAAGGTTTGAAAATGCCCTTTTTTAAACAAGACTTGAATCTCTTTTCTTTAAAACACAACCTGATACCTTTTTATTTGAAAAAAATTCATAGCGATGATGGCTGCTTGTTTTATAAACCCAACCTCCTTTTTGAAATAAAACAAGCCCTTTTAAGACTTAAAAAACTTTCATTGTTTCCAATTGGAGAGAAAACTGTTTTCCCTTTTGATATCTGCACTGTGGGAGGAAATTTTGCTCTGAGCCACATGAAAGTTTTTTGATGTGTCTTTTGAGTGGCACTGTCTTTTTACCGGGGAATAAACTTAAGTATAATTCAATATCCCTTTTCCATCTCTTGTATTTGTATTGCTCATCTGCTGTCACTTGTGCTATTTGAGCTTCTCTTTGACTGTGGGTAAAAAAATCGTTGGACACTGTAAGTGAAAATCCTATTTACATAAGGCCCTCAATCCCAAAAACATTAAATTATCTTTAGGTTTGCCAAAATGATCCAGTTTTCAGTTTTAAGGAGATAAAACAGGGATGATGTTCTAGATTTGAAAATTGAACAAGGGAGAGCTGCCGTTTAGTTCTTCTGTGAAGGAGGTCTGTAAGAAGCCTGGGTTTTCATTTATTTCACCTCTTTTTGGAGATCAGCCTCTTTAGAGTCTTTGCCATATGCTATGATTTCTTTTATCTTCAAACCATGATGAGCTCCTTTACTTTGCTTATGAAGGAGGCCTTGTTTGACAGATGCATGTTTCCTTTTGAACATGATGGCAGAGGTTACTTTGAGACCAAGACCCCTTTGACTCCTTTGGTTATCAGTTTAATAATATTTCTTTGCTGATGATAAACCTATTAGTTTCACATTGTAACTCAATAATAGTGAACTCATGAAAATCATTTTTAAAAGCCGCTGCTTGGCCTCTGCCTTCAATCATCACTTTACTTCAAAAAACCTTAGTCACTGTCTCACTGTTCATCAAAAAATTTGTCTTACAGTCAGTTGCAACTCTTAAAATCAAACTTTTTCCATTTTCCCTCTGCTTATAGATGAAGGAGGCACTCCTAACCCTCTGATTTTGAAATGAAGGAGGTTCTTCAGTCTTCAAACCCTCTGCTTATAGATGAAGGAGGTTTTTCAGTCATGTCATATCATCAGCCCTTCGACAGTGTTATTTTTCTTTCACTGTCCTTTCAGGCATTGAATGTGATCGCAAGGGCTTAATGAAAAACTCTCTGCTCTTTGGCTGCATCCCAGGCTCAAGATCACATTGAGAAGCAGCTATCTTCTCATGTGGAGCCAAATATTGTCTTCTGAGATGCTGGTATGCCTCTGTCCTTGAAAGATCCATTAAAACACTGTAAAAACACCTAGAATCAGTTTGACTTATGGTCCATGTATTGCTGAGACTTGAGGGTGTATTAGTGGCGCGACCTAGGGCTGTAACCAACTTTATTTGCAGAATGGGAAGGTCTGTTATGACTGGTCTATAGCAGATGGAGGTTCTTTGTCTTTAGGATAGTTTTCCAAGGGAGAAATGCCTAAAGCGCCACTTCCTAACTTAGGGGAGACTTTTTGGACAGATTTGGATTGTTTCTTTAGAGCCTATGGGCAGACTAGTATGGCTGAGGCTAGGTAGGATTTGATAATGAGGTTTCATCTCGTCATGGGTGGGCTGAAAGGTAATATGGAAGAAAAAGTTTATGGGTGTTTTTCAGTTGGAAAATTTGACAAATTTTTAGATCAGCTGCTAGAAAAATTGGCTGTTACAACTAGTCATCACCAACAAGTGAAAAATACCGATGACTAACATTATTCATCAAACAGTAACCAATGCACGAACATAAAATAGACAAGAGACACAACATTTAGGCTATGAGCTAGGGCCAAAACCTCTCACTATTTGAGTGGAAAACATGGAAAAATTCTTCTCATATATTTTCCAATTGACGAATACCAAGACCATAACCCTTGACCTATTTAGCCCCTCCAAGAACAAGACACAATCATCCTTCTTCCTCTTCTTTTTTTCTTTCACTGAGATCATCTTTCCAATGAATCAAGTATCATGTTATCATCATATATCCAAACACCATCACAATTTTGAGCTTTTACCAGAGATTACCACACATCTCCATTAAACTACGTGACATCACAGAGGCACTATTCTTCTGTCCAAGTTCTTGTCCTTCTGTGGTACTAGACCTATGATTGTACTGAGATATGAGATAGTCACAAAACTGTGACACCAACGAATTATGGAGGCACCGAAATAAACTGAGATCTTATCCTTCGTAATAGCACTGAATCTGAGATTATGTTTGAAATATATCTTTGTGATATGTTCCGAGAATCATAGAGTAATCTTAATTATGTTCACTGTGATCATCCATCCATATTTCAAAGATATCTAACTCTGGAGATATGAAAATATCATGCTGTACTTATCCATCCAAAATCTCAGATAACCCGAATTGTTATACCTATCTGGAATTTACAGAGAGATATCACCGAAATTATGTCTAACCGTGGTGACTTTAGCCACAATTATATAGTGGTTTAACCCTACAAATTAGCTAACATGACTATCTGAATGGGTGTGTCTCCATAAATGAGATGACATGTCATATATATATATATATATATATTGAGGTTGAAATGAAGAATATGATTGTTCTTTTATTTTGGAGGGCTTCTAGAGAACTTGTAGACTTAAGTACATTTTTCATATGCCAAATAAGGGTCATACATGAAATTTAATTTAACACAAAATCCATTTCTCATGAAATCCATGAAGTAGGTCAATCATAATAAATTTTCTTCATTACATTATTTACAATAAATACATGTCATTATGAAGACCGAACCTAGTTACATTCTACAACATGTTGCACCAAGTGAGGAGATGTCCAGGAACTCCATTTCCTCCTGAATGTATTTGTGCAAGAAATTGCGGTACTTGAGAACCATATTTTTTTTTGAATCTTTGATACCCAAATTTGTGTGCTGGGTATCGAAAAGATTCATCAACTCATGCACATCTTGATCCCTTTGCTGCCGCAACGTCATCCATTGTATGTGCTCATCTTCATAGCTCCCCACTGGGTAATATTATTCCTTTATAACATCTCGAAAATAATTTTAAGTGGGTGAGGCTGAAAATAGTGAGGGTTATCTCTCATCCCTTTGTTCACAGTAGGTTTCCCACCAGTCCTTGACATGGGGGGTGAATTTGAGGAGTGAAAGAGTAACCTTTTCCTGATTGGAAAAATCATGAACCGAAAAATACCCTTCCAAGAGATTTAACCACCTATCTACAACATCTGCATCTATCTAGCCTTCAAATATGGGAATTTCAAAGTTGGCTTTTACCTTAAAGGGAGTGGCACCTCCAGAGTGGCTGCTACATGAAGATGTGTCGCTTGTGGGTAGCCGCCAAAGGATCTGCGCAAAGTTATCCATCATTGTGTTCCTTTGTCGCTCGAGGGGTTCCTTGAGAAATATTTTGAAAGGATCTTTTGCTCCTTCATCTTTCTTTTCTTCCGCCATGGGAGGCCATCAGTTTTTGCGAGGCTAGTCTTGCAAATGTTAAACCAGTTCGATCCCTAACTACTTATAACCTGACCTAGTTAGGGACATGCAAAGAAGAAATAGAGAAAGAACAGACCGATCTTATACCACTGATTTGGATTTATGCAGGAAAAAAATATAATACAAATATAAAAATAAGCACATATATGTATCTTAAATATATCTTCATTTTATTAATATCAAAGAACTAAAAAATTCTTACAAGAAGAATGGAAATAAACTAGCTCGGGCGATGGTAGTTTATCTCTAAGAAGTGATGTGGCAACTAAATGCCTCTAAAATTGTGTTACAATGAGGCTCAAGGGAATTTGTATTATTGAAAAATAAGGGAAAACCATAAACAACCAAAACCCTAACCCCAGATGGAACACCACGAGTTTGTGGGCCTTGTTGGGGTTAATTTGGTAGCCAAATTCCCAAGGTCATAACTTGGTCATATGATCTTCGTTTGGAACGTATGAAACCTTGTTGGAAATATCTCCAAGTACTAATGGATTTTTCGCAAGCCTGTTGCAGACCTCATAAAAAATCCATTTATGGGGATTAAAATAGCTATGGAAGTTCAAGACCCAAAAAATTTCTAAAAATAGTAAATGATGTTATAATCAAGGAAACACATGAAATCGACTAGGGGTCTAGGTGGAATAAGCGGGTGGCCACCAATATCCACATGGATCAATACAATTCCTCATAATTTCTTTTTCTCACAAAATACAAGACTAGAACCAATTTCAGGTTATCCTTTCTTAGACGAGGTTTTTCCATCAACCATCATTATTATTTGCAATACATATGACCAAAATAGTTGTTAGCAAGGTCACAGTTATCATAGAGATCGATCATAAAAATGAATTGAACCATCATCCACAAATATTTGATGTCATCCATCAACCGTTAAGCTTCATGAACTAGGGTCGACTTAACACATTTATCATTTGTATGAATATTATATTCTCATGACCATTGCTATATGGTAATATATATAAACTATGTTAAAAGTGATGAAATCTATCCGAGCCAAGGATCACGATTCCTTTGTATAAATGTGATAACATAAAATAACATATACATATCATGCCACAAAATCGAGCCACTTGATGTTTGATGTAATGATGCCACACATGTAACAAATGTGAACGATGCTACTGATTAATCGTTTCCATTCTCCATATTTATGTCAAGTAGCGATGCAACTATGATGCTACATTAACTTAACTTATGATCAAACTATACATGAAGGATTGAGATAATTATGAGTTATATAACCCTCAAGATTATTAGGTCATGCTGTAGAGAAAGATACAAACAAAACCTCATTTTTATTTTTCTCTTCCAAGCTTCCACCATAACTTAGTTATTGTTATTGCAGAATACCAACCTTAACGAGACCTAAATTGATAGGGACTTATGAATGAAAGTGACCCATTTGCATTTAATTTCTACGGTGCCATGATGTTACTATATACAAAACGATGGGAATTTAATTTTTGTGTCACCGTATTGATACAAACCCCTCAAACCTCATGAAAATTTGTGTCGTGAAAAATTGGACCTCATATAGATAAATCTAACTCAATGTGATAACTATATAGTATAAGTGATGCCTCTGTAATGAATATAAAACATTGAGCCACTATCACATGAATTACAAAGAATATGATACAAGTTTTGCAGGTCACTTGAGGTGCAAACCATAATGACTAATATAGATTGATTGTCAATAAAATTCTCTAGCTCCAGATCAAAGGTTTGAATATGAGTTACTATCATGTTATTTAGTAGTGTGATTTACTAAGTCCTTACTTTAGATATACTTAACATAAGGGAAGGATTCATCTACACAAAATATATAATTAAGACACAAAATGCAAGAAAAAGCTTGCTACTCTTAGGAATATACCATCATGTTGACGTTGCAATCAACACCCTCCAAAATTTTTCCCACACTTAAAATTTTGGAGCCTACTAAGGATACCACAATATTTTGTTCCATGTTCGGTTGGTGTTTTTTAAAATGTTTAAGTCTTCTTCCAGGTCTTAATTTTCAATTCACTTGCACAAACATGCTCAATATTTCATGAGTTCATGAGAACACTTCCTTTATGCAAGCTTGAATAGGCATGGAATCATCCATCAAGATAATTCATGTGTGATGTTCAAATCATGTCGATAGTCAGTGTGCACTTTCATTAAAAGTATCCTTCACCTTGGTTGCAATTTTATTCTATTTCTATGAGTGTTCTCAACTGTAACTTTTGCGCGCCTCTGTGTCCTCAAGTGTCACTTTCACTTTCGTGACTGTCACATTTTCTTTCTTTTGCCTTAACAAGTGTCATACTCATGTTAAATTCACCTTGGCATGTGTTTCCTTCAATTTATTTAACTCTTACAAGTTTCTCTTTGCTATCGTTTCAAGGCGTGATTGTTTTTCATGAGTCCTATACACTCCCTTCACTTGCATCAATTTCATTCATGTGTGTGATCCTTGTTTAAGTTGTGATCAGATGAATTTCCCTCTTTTACTCTATTAGACTCACATTTAGCCATTTTGAAGCTCTTTATTAGTCCTACTATTCAACGCACGTTGTAGAGGCATTAGCATTCTTACTATGTAATGAGTACAACTTATTCATAAGCCTGATTGACACATATTTCCTCCCATACTTATGCACTAATTATTTTATAAGGTCTCCTTCCTCTCAAAGGTCATTATTATTTCCTAAGGATAATTCAAATAGATTTTTGATGCCTCGCTTAGTGAAAAAGTGCACTTCATAAGAACAAGGACCTTTTGCCCTCTAAAAAGCACATTCTAGACAAACAAGGACCTTCTTGCCTTAAAAAGTGCACTCTGAGAGCCTCAACTTATTCATGGGCCTCATTGACCCATATTTCCTCCAACTGGAGCTTCATCCTTCCAGTTGGGTGCATGAGTGCACCTTGAAGGCTTGAATGTTTTCCCTTCATCCCTTCGGCATGCTCCAATGTGCCATCCTTGTCCTTGGGCGCATGAGGACACATTGAAGGTCTGCAGGCTTGAATCCTTTGTCCTTTGTCTCTTTTAAGTGTGCCCTTTGACCCTTGAACTCTCTCTCTCTTGATTAAGTGCAAAAGCACACTATGACATCTTAATCAATCCTTATTCTTTTAACCCTCTCACAGGCCTATCATGAGAAAATAATTCCATGATTTAGGTAGTGATAGAATAAATTCTTTTAAACTGATTTCACCTCTTCATGAATGATTTTCATTGGTAGGAATACCTTTCTAACATGAAAAGGTGATTCTCAAGAGAAAATAGTAAGGAAAAAGAATAAAGAAACACTTGTAGAGAAGAGGAACAAAAGAGAGCTATCACGTAGACATGAGGCAAATCATGGACCAAATGGAAAGAAGGCATTGCATGATAAATCAAAGGATTCTGATATTGATCAAAGACTTTTTGGAGGGTGAAGATAAGAAACAAAGAAAATCTTCCATGAAGATGAAGCATGGATCAGATTTATTATCAATAATGCAAGGTGAATCAACAAATAAGACAACTTGGCACTTCAACCTCGTCATGAATTTCATGTCATCATTGTCAAGTTGTAACTTGTACACGTGTCATAATAATGGTAAATTTATCTCCATCTATCATTCCATATCATCATGTGGAGTATAATGATGTATTTTCAAAGAAAAGGACAAAATGTAATGTGTGGAATTCCAAGAGTAATATGTGGAACATGAAGAGTCACATAGTCATATATGGAAAAAGATTGTACAAAAGTCCAAAAGTAATTTAGAAGTTCAAGAATTGTTTAGAAGTCCAAAGGACACACTAGAAGTCCAAGAGTCATGGTCCTAGTCCAATAGTCATGAGGATATGAAAGGTCATTCCTCTTATTATAAAATCAACATTATAACTTAAGCAAGGGGATTTTGGAGGCTTAAGCTTTGGAGAGCTAGTGTTGGTTTTTGTACATGGCAGAGGAGAGAAAAAATATTCTTTGGAGAAGCAAGAAGTGACTTAATGTTCCACTATTGGAACTAGTGCCTCATCATTGTAACTGTGTACTTGTATATTTCACCTAATTGAAGCTCTATGAGCCAACACATTTTCATGAATGTATCGCAAATGTTTTAGGACTATTCTTGGGATTTTTATGGTATATGTTGTGTTCATATGTAGTGGATAAATTGAACTATTTTGGTGATTTTTCCACTCATCTTGTTGAATGTGTGTTGTACTCACTTTAACATCGTTATGTGAAATATTTCACTAACGAATATTTTTATGCTCTCATGTGTCTCTCTTAGGTTAGTACTATTAATTTACTTCTATAGGATTGCTTTTGTCTCTCCCCTCATGAAAGTATCCTTTTACACATTGTAATTGATGTTTCATAATGTCAACTTACTTTCTTATTCAAGGTTTATGTATATAATATCATATTTTATCCATTGAAACCAAGACTAACCTTTGTGTTACGATGACTAGGCCAATAATCCAAATGGGTCTCCTACTCCAAATGGTGTGAGGACTAATTGGGACTCCACATCGAGGATACCCCCTATATGTTGGCGGTATCCAACACTGTCAACAAATCTATAGCTCAAAACATAGAACATAACTTGTAAGATTATCACACTATAATAACGAGCCCCAGACCATTAATAATTATGATACAAAACAATTGATATTCAAGACCACATCCTTCAACCTTAGCTTTGATACCATGTTAGAAATAGAGATGTTTATCAACTTATCATTAGATTTCCGTTACAATATAATTACTTGTGAAATTGTTAGAAATTTCATTATTATGTTTTCTTTCTTCATCAAGTAATTACCACATACATGAAGATCACATAAGACCATAGAACAAAAGATATAGGATCCAAGCCAAGGAAAAACCCCTCCAAGGGGAAAACCCATAAAATTCTCTTCTTATGGAATCATATCAAATGAAGTAAGCAAGACCCAAAACCACAAAAACTTCCACCTCTAGATTCCAAGTCAAAAATTCCTTCCTTTCAGGAGATTCATCAGCAAGAGACCAACAACAAGATATGTACCAAGGCATATTTTCGACAAACTCTAGATCAAGAAGAAACCCTTTATTCCAGACTTCATCCCTCCTCCTCTTCTCCATCTTCTCTGTGATATTTAAAACCAAAAACATCCAAGTTTGTGTTTCCAAATGAGCTCCATCTTTCCTCTATTTATATATTTTATAGGGGTTGTGAAAAGACATGTCTATTGGGGCAGAGCCGACTTGTCATGTAGGCCAACTTGGAACCTAGAGAGGTTTTTGTCCCGAAATTACATTTACAAAATTCTTTTTCCTTTTTCTTTTACAATAGATCCAAAATATGACTTTGACTCTTTGACTCAAAACCTAGAAGCATGAAGAACATTCCTTTCTAGAATAATAATAATAATAATTTTCTTTTTATTTTCTTTTTCTTTTTACATAAAATACATATAGGTACAAATTATGATGACAAAAACTAGTTACATTCTCCAACATTCAAGAAGGTTGGTAGTGTGGAAAATATTATGAAAGTTAGAATGAATGTGAGTAAGAGTTGGCCAATCTAAGAGAAATTGTTTTTCATCATCAACCCTTTTAGTATCGCAAATGTGATAATCTCTTTCTTCCCAAGGTGTTTTGGGATTTGAGCAATGCCTGATTTCACTTTGAAGCTCATGAGAATTAGTTCTTATTTTGGCGATGCCCATTTTCTTTTTGATAATATTACTATATTAAAGACTATGGTAATAACTATTATTAATATTAATTATTACATTTTTAAATTTCTAATAATATTAATAACACACACACACACACACACACATATATTATATAAAAATTGAGTAGGATTTGTATTAAAATATGCGCTTGGATGCAACAGTTACCCGTGAAGTGAGTTGAAATATATTCTTCTTCGGCTAATGTCACTTCAAAAAAAAAAAAGATACCAACCTCCTCCCCATAAGAGTAGGGATGAAAAAATTCCAATACTAAGTCTTATAGTTTTTATTCCTACTATGACAAAAGAGCAAGAATAAATTCTAACAAATTTCTTACACAGAAAAATGCAGAAACAATGCATTTATGTAAATTGCTACAAGATGGCACACTTCTTGACACATGGGAGTTAGGACCATAATTCATTCTACTATGATATTTCTTGCTTCTTGTTACCGGTGGGGAGGATGTTGATTTTTAAGCACATCTGAATAGGAAGGGGGATAAGAGTAGGACTTCTTCTCAACCACCTTAATAGATTTTCCATATTTTAGTACAAAGATCTCTTTGGAAATATTTCCCACCACTATTGGAGGGGCTCGATCTATATTTTATTCTTCATTCAAATCAAGAGGGACCTTTGGAATATGGTTATTTGGCTAATCCACTTGGGCCTCAATATTCTCACTTTCTTCTTCAAAATTATTTAGGACTTCAAAGTTTATTTGGAAAGGAATTGATGCTTATGATTTGTCTTACAAGTCTGTTATTTTTTACTTCCTTGCTTTTTATGTTTCCTTTTCAAGAGAGTGAATCCTTGCTTGTTTTCTCCTTGCTCTGGAGGAGGCGATGGAGTTGGTGACATTCAAGAACTTGAAGCCTTTGGAATTTTTTTCACAAAGTGTCCATACTCGCAGCACAAAGTACATTTGAAAGGAACATGTCTATCATCCAGATCCTAAAGATAAGACCACCCATCCAGATTGAGTTGAATCACATCAAAGAGGCCTTTGGAGAAATCCATTTCAACACAAATTTTGGGGCATGAATAATTATTCCCATGTTCCATATCATAGGTAATATATTTTCCCAACTTATCTCTTATGGCCTTAAAAATGCCCTCACCACAGTAAAGGAGAGGGGAAAAGGTAATCTAATCCACATAGGTGCAGATGAGATTTCCATTAATGGATTAAATTCAAGTACCCATGGGTAATAAACAAACCTCAGGTGCCCATGAAATAGGGAACTGATTTGTAGATCTAGACTCTATCTTCTTGTTTTGCAAAGAGATATAAACAACATCCATTTTCGTAATAGAATATGTTATTGGGATCATAATTTTCCCAGTTGTCAAGGGCCTAGTCTTTAACAACTTCAAGACTTGGCCACAAACCATTGAAATTTTCTAGTAACTCATTTTCCTTCAAGAATACCACATTAAATTTTGTTGAGGAGAGAAACCCCAAATCCAAATAATTATCTTATTCTGATTTCTTCACAAATTTATTTAGGGTGCTAATTATTGTACCTACATGAAGCACACATTCAACAAAACAACCAAGAAACTGCCATGACGGTCGTTAATAGGCAAGCAACTTCTAGCAGCAAAAAGATCGAATCTGTGCATGGATTGCATTCGATCTACAATTTATCATGATAGATATAAACTCCCTTGCAACCACGAGCACAAAAAAATGAATTGAAGGAAATCAGATATGGAAATGAGGCGACAATGAAATTTTCTTAGGTTCCAGAAATAGGTGCTAAAAAAATTCATATCTGCTAAGTTGTTAAGACACAAGATATGGTTGCATGGGGTCATCAAACATGGGCTCATCTATGAAGAAAGACTTAGGAGACTAAGGAAACCCTTATGACAAAGGAGGCGAGAGGAGATCAATTCACTTGAATAATAATATTAATGATAGTTATTAATAAAATATGAATGTAATTATTAATTTTAAATACAAGTTAGGGTTATGGAAAGAAGGGGAATATAATATAACAATTAATATTAAAAATTAATTTTAAGGTTGAAGAGAAAGGACCGATGGACCAATATTTGAAAAGTTTAATAAAAATTAATAATATTGATAAAAAATGTTATTGATAATAAAATTAATAATAATAATAAAATAATACTTATTAATACTCTTATTGTTAATTTATCAATAATGTTATTAAGAAATATGGAAAAGACCTGTATATTGTTAAGAGTTTGAAGGAAAAAATAAAATTTTATAATAATATGTAGTAAGACTAATAACATAAACCTACGACTGTAACATTATGATATTTAATTTTATTAGAATAATAATATTATTAATACTTTTTTTGTGTAATTTTTTACCTTCAATCACTGTAAAAATATTTTACAAGTTGTGCATTACCATATTGTTGGTCTTCCCACAAGGAAACTAGACAAAAAATATAGTCTTAATGTCTTGAGATTATAAGTTTGACAACTTATTAGAAAATTTGATAAACAAAAAACCTTTCTTGTGCTTGTTATGTACATCATGTAGAAAATATACCCACGGGATTCAAAATGATCATGTAATTTACTAAAACAAGATACTAAATCCTTCCTACAATTTGCGGAAGCAAAACACGATCACATAATCACATATAAGCAAGAGAAAGAAACAATCAATCACACAACACAAGATGTTTATGGGGAAAGCAACTACTCAAAACCCCTCTATTTATATTGTGTATTCAGTCAAGGAATCATGAAACAATACAATTCTTAATCTCTCATGAGATTATCCATCATTCTGCCAACTGTCTCACACTGATCTAGGAAAAATCGATCTAGTACTTAGCAAATTCTCAACCTTCCTTCAGCCTGCCTTGCTCATGCAATTCCTAGGGAGTTAGCTCCCTATTAAATAGGAAAAATAGCCTTCCTTGATTGCACAATGCATCTTTTCATCCCACTGAATCTATAATTGCACATGGGAAATTTTCTATAAATACAACTAATAGTATTGTTCCCTTTAACCCCTGTCTCAACTGGGTCTTCCTCAGAAATGACATGCATGAAACTATTTATAATGAATTATCAGTTAACCGATTGATTTTTCATTTTGAATTAAATCTAATTTAATTCACTGGACCTCTCAATAGCTCATCTCTCAGTTAGAACTAGTCAAACTGATTATAACTCAATAAGTTGAGTTAAATCACTCACACCACACACCCACTGATGCATCAGATGCAAATGGATGCCAAAAATATTAGAATCCATCTACATTCCTCATCTTTGACCCTCAACTCAAATTTTTTCAGATAACTCAGTCATCATGACTTAGTTAACTGATGCAAGTTGTTATGAGATGAAATTACAATTTTTTGTCCAATTGATTTGAGGAAAAATAAATTAGATGCTTCACATTCCACGACCAAAATTCTAATGCATCAAAAATTCCACATTCTTGGCGCATCAATATTCTGACCTTTTTGGGTGCATTTTTTGTCCTTTCTGGTTGCCAATTTCACTGCTTGTTGTTGCAAATTTCAAAAATCCCTCTCAACAAGAAAGGAATTCAATCTATCTCGACCTGGTACCTTTGGAATGTTCCACATGAAACACTTCTATAGTGTTGTTTGCATCTATAACTTTTGAAAATTAATAGCCTCTTAACAACTGAATCAATATAATGCAACTGTCATCAGAGTCTTTTGACTACTACTAGTTACTGCACCTGTCTACTGGACTCACTGCGCTGCTGCTGAAATCTGCATCCGTACCCTCTACACTGCTGCCAAGTCTGATCTGCGCTCCAGTGTCTGACATCTATCACTCTGATTTTTGTCTTCCTGACATCTGAATACATCAATCCAACTGATCTTTCCTGCTACTGTTGTACTGTGGGCTCCTCGTAACCAGGTTCAATACATGAGATACACTGTCTCAATGGAACCTACCCAAATTTATTCTTGGGATTATATCTGCATATCGCCCCACCTCTTACCTGGAGGTATAACTGCATGTACTCCCTCTGTCCATCTAGCTCGAAATTTCCCCCTACTGGAAGTCTCTGCGTGAGTGGACACCTCCACTTAGTCTTCTATCTGCTTCTCCAATTGTGGCTGCTCCACAACCTTCTGAGACTGCTTCTAAGGTTTCATGTTGAGAGATAATTTCTCCCTCTCAACCACTAAGTCACTAACCCATGATCTCCTCCTTAAATATTTGCATGCATCCTCACCCTTGAGAGCATATAGGTTCTTGACTCTTACACCGATCTGTTTCACCCGTCCTGTGGCAATGTGTCTAAGGAACACCTTTCCTTTTCTAAATATGACATGATAACCACGATATTCTAATACCAGTACGGAGAAAATATTCTTCCTTAGGCCTGGAACATAAAAAAAAAATTGCTAGTTTGAGAGGGGAGCCAAACTCCCTCTGAAAGGAAATTTCACCTATGTCAGTTACACCACACCTCCTGTCATCTCCAAAATCTATGTTCTGTTGGAGGTCGTTCTCCTCCAAGTCGCTGAAGAGATCTCTATTCCCCATTATATGGAATGAGATACCGTGATCTAGATACCACACACATCCCATTACAATGATGGAAATGCATGCAATGAGATTAAAATCAAGCTCAAATTGTGAAGCCAGTGTTTCACCTGCTACAATCACAGACTATTTATTGCTTTCCTTATTTTGTGGACAATTTGCGACATAGTGCCCATGCTTGTGACAATGAAAACAATTGATCTTGGACAAGTCTCTCTTGCCGTCTTCAACTTATGAATTATTTCCCTTGGCTTTCTTTCCTTGTACGAATAATGAAAAATATTCTTCTTTTTCTTTGTCAAAGGTCCCGTCTCTGATGCTCCACCTTATTTCTTCTATTACCAAGTCTGAACAAAAACACTCCTAGTCTGGTAACTTCTCGCTCCCATTCAAAGAGTCCTAGTAACTATGCCAGCTCTTGGGAAGGCCTAGAAGTGATAGGCTCACTAAATCATCCTGGGATTTAGTCACACCAATACTTTCAAACTCATCTAGACATTGAGTGAACTTCGACAAGTATGTTAGTATCGCCTAACCCTCCTCCATCTTGATCTTTCTGAGCTTGTCCTTCAGCACCAACTTCTTGTCGTTGTAGTTATTCTGAAACATATATGTCAAGGCCTTCCACATAGCATATGGAGTCACCTTCCCATGGAGACTCGAGAAAATATGATATCAAACAACCTCTAACAAGATCCTTCTCACATTTTCTACCTTATTCTGCCACGAATCAAGAAGTTGAGAATTTTCTACTTGTTGGCTCCATGTGATTTGCAATATTGGAAAGAACAAACACTGTAGGGGCCACATCGAAACTACTTTGGAATCCTAGGACCTAGCCTTCCTGGATTCATAGAGGGATCTCTCTATATAAGTGTTTTCAATTGATATATCTTTATGCTTTTGTTTTAAGATATTAGGCTAGTTATGAAGTTATAAGGGCTTGTTTTTTTGGTTGAATTAATTGGTAGATTGACAGATTTTTGGTGTGACTAAGTGAAGGGATGTTTGAACTAAATAGATAGACTATGAGAAAACATTGATCCATTGGGCTGTGGAGTCATAAAAGGATTTAATTGTTCATCAACTCTACAAGGGTTTTAATAGGGCACGCTATCTATATTAAGAGGATCTCTTAGATTAGATTGTGATATGAAACAATAATAAGTTGTGAAGGCAAAAAAGCTATAGTCAGTTAAGAATCTTCTAGCTCTACTTCGACAAGAAAAGCCTTTCAAGGTAACTGTTTGAGGCAAACCAAAGGATAGGGCATACCATAGACTTCTTTGACTAGACTTTTAATAAGAAAACCTTTAAGATGACAATCCAACAATCCTAGGACTATTTTCAGACAAAAGAAAACATTTAAGATAGCAATGAGAGTAGTTAAAGATCCAATTGAAGCCAATCTTCTTTAACTCAACACTCAAAAGAATCTTCAAAGAAACATTTTGAGGCAGACCAGAGGATAGGGCATACCATAGACTTCCATGGTTTAGACACTACTAAGTATACTTCAAAGAAAGGTCTTAAAAACAATATCTCAAGCCATACCAACGCACATGGGCTCACCATAAACTTCCCTGGTTTCACTCTATTGAATCATTTCTAAGACAACAATCTAGATGGAACTGGAGGGAAATAAAGAATCTTCCAATCAGACCTTGCAGAAGAAAACTTAAAGATAAAGAATGTAGAAAAAAATAGGGTGCCAAGACAGCATATCCTACTCTAAAACTTCTGTTCTTTTATCAGAGAAATGTGGACAAAATGGAAAACATAAGAAAAACAATGACAAATGAGGAAAACTTCACCATTAACATAGCTCAAGGATCCTGTGAACGTGCTTGTATTATTGATGACCAAACCAGTTACATTACTCCATGTACAATATCTCTCTGCAACTCAGAGTTGTCTCAAATCCAACCTAGCAATCCTCAACTAGCTCAGTAGCAGAAATTAGTACAATAACCACCAACTAACCAACACTAAAAATGAAACTCATATGCAGTATTTATCTGTAAAATGAGGAGGTGGTGCTAAGCTAGGGTTTGGAATGTCATTTATTATAGAGTTAGTGATTTTTGACCTTTGAGGCCATGCAAGGCCCAAGGAAAAAATATCTGAAGGTGTTTCTCTGAAATAATAACTCCTAACTTAACTTCTGAGTTAATTTCTGTAAAATGTTTGACTTTAAGGCTTTTTGCAATAACTTTACAATAACTGCTGGTAGATAAAGAATATCTCTGACTGTGTGTAATAACTATTTGATATTTTATTGAAAGAAAACATGTTGTAGGTGGCAAAATATCCTTTTAAGAAGTAACTATTGTAGGTGTAGTCATTCGAATGTGTTTATGGGCTTAATCTGCCTCTGATTTATCTGTAAACTCTGCATTAGGCATTTAAACTCTAATTTAACCTTTATCTGTCTGTTTCACTTCCTTTTCCCTTTATTCTGCTTTATGACTCATTTCTTTTGATTAAACTTTATTCTTTTGTTCTTTTCTTTGTCTGTCTTTATTACCTTTAATTTCTCTTTATGACTAATCTTCATTATTTGTATTTGATTTGTGTTTAGCCTTTAATCCTTATGACCTTCATTTCTTCATCATATCCCTTTGATTTTATTTCTTCACTGTGTCTTTGTTCCTTTGTTTGTATTCTACGTAGGTATACATTTATTTTGTGCTGGAGGGTTAAGTATCCACTGATGATCATGTTTCATCGATGATTGAGCTTAATATAGGGCCTCTGGTCCCTTTAAATTCAAATCAAACCTTTGGATCATCACCCAGACATTTATTCAGGCATTTTTGGACTAGTAGAATGCTTTTTAGGCATTCTGACATTAAAATTGCACACAAAAACAAACAATTATCTTTAAAAACCATGTGGGGAGGGTTTACTACGTTTTTCAGGGGTTTTCAGGTTGTCGGAGCACAGAGAACGACATTGTGGGCTTGGTTTCGTAGATGAAACCAGCAGGAAGCTTGAAATGTTGCGGGGTATTTGAATTATGGCGCGAAGGGATAAGTGGGTTTCAGAAAAACAAGAGCGACTTTCGCACAACAGAGGAGGCGGTAACAATTTTCTGGGTAGGCGTGCGATATGATACAATGACTGCCATGTGGCAAGGCAAAACCACTGATTTCACAATGTTTTAAAACATTAACCCTGATGCTACTTGATTTGTGATATGCAGTGTGGGCCGTTGAATCTCGAAGGCGGATATAGACGATGCGAAATAGTTTAGGATGGGGCCCGAGGAAGGACGACGTGGCAGGGCTCTTGTCATTTAGCGCGGGGTTCAAAACATACACTGGATTTGTTTGTAATAAGGCCAAGGGCTATGAAATGAGTGGGGTAAAGGTTATATGAGTGTGAGGGATTTAAGTGCATGCAAGCGAGTGCTTAAGGGGAAAGGGGCTTAGGGTGAAGAGAATAGGAGCGGGGTTAGGGTCATGTGAGCGTGAGGGTTTTAAGGTTTAGGGTGTGGGGGCTTAAGACCTTTAAAGGGCCAGTTTAGAACAAAAATTTGGGTTTATAAAAAAATGAAACAAATATTTATTTATAAAAAGGCGGGGTCCCGACAGTTTTAATTTTTAGACATAAAACAATGTAAAAAGCAGTTTTTACATTGTTTTATTGCATATACGGAAAAAATGATAAAAGGAGGGTTTTTATGAAGGGTTTTGAAGGGAAAAATGGGTTTTGAGAGGGGGAATGAGTGACTGAGAGTGTGAGTAGGGCGGGAGAGTAAAAATGAGATAAACAAGCCCATGGTGAGTCTTTTAAGAGTAGTAAGGTGAACTGAGAAGGCAGAGATCAAAAGTAGTGAAATAGGTTCATTTAGGATAATGAAGGCAGTGAGATTTCTAAAGATAGCTAATAGGACAATAATTCTATATTCAGGCACTTGTAGAACATCCACAATCACCTAGTGAATTCTGTAAAATACAGGAGGATTACAGTGGCTCCAACTAGGGAGGACAACTCCTTTAGGAGGTGTCAAGAACATCAAAGAGAAAATATCTGGAATAAGAAGACGAGTGCCTTGATTTGCACTTTGATAGACTCCTTTTCTTCAATTTTCTGCTTTTCTACTGTTCCTTTGAAGCTGTGATCTTCAAAATCTGAAAAACATGATTGCTTCAACTCAACTTCTACCTACCCATCCTACTTTTCCTAACATTGTTTCTTCATTGGGTGCATTTATATTAGCCAACCCTTGAAATTATTTTATTTTGAAAAGATGAAACTATCAACTTCTACACTTATATCTTCAAAAGCTCAGATTAAACTAGTGAACTTTCTTTATTCTCTACCTAATCTATTTATCTGTCAAGTTTACGCTGTTTGAAAATTTTTCATTCTCTATTCTAAAAACAGGAAATTGAAAGCATAACCAAATCAGGATTAAACAGTCTGATTTGTTATGATCTGTTGTATTTTTTACAAGTCTGCACATAGAATTTATTTTGCAGAATTTAAAACAAAAACTTTGAGGGTTGTGATTTGGAATTTGTTTTTCATCCCTCTCTTTCTTTTTTGGTTCAGATTTGAGCATTGGAACCAATATCTTTTCCTAATCTAATCTACTAATAAGCCAAGTTTAGAAAGTTTGGAAAATCTTCATTTACTAATATATCCGCAGAAATTTAAACTTGTTCAATCATGATTAGGCTGTATGACTGAAAAAAAAATTATTTTCAAGTAGTGGCATTTGGACTTGCACACTTTTAGAAATATTATATATACCTGGTCTTTTTTCTACCCTCTTTTTCTTCTTTTTTCTTTGTTTTTGTGTTTACTTTTGATCTTTTCTTCAAAAAATGTTATATATAATGGATAGATCTTTAAACTGAATATTCTTAACAAAAATAATGTTTGAGCATCCCGCCATTGACAGGAGCTCCAAAAAGTTATGTTCCATCCATTTCTTGTAGAAAAAATGCATTGTTACCTCTGGCAGAATGGATGATGTATGGGCCTTTCCACAGATTTTCAAAATTTCCATGCTTGCCCTTGTCTTCTCTTCTTGAGTCCCATTTGAGCACTTTTTCACCAATGTTGAAATCATTTTCTTTTGTTCTCTTTTCAAACAACTTCTTGATGTTTTCTTGCACTAGTTGTGTTCTATTATATACTTCCTCTCTGGTTTTCTGCAACTGTATAGTCTGATTTATCCTTCTTATCATGTCATCTTCTTAAGACTGTACTTCCTAGATTAGTTTCATGACTGGCACTCCTAAAATTGTTGGGAAAATTTCATCTGCTCCATATACTAGCTAATAGGGAGACATTCCAATTGATTTTTTACATGTTAATATGTCTGCCCATAATGCATGTACTAGCTTGATATGCCATCTTCTTATTCTCTTACAACAACGTTTTGATGATGTTCACCAAACTTTTTTTTGAGGATTCTGGCAACCCATTACCTTGAGGGTAATAAGTTGTAGAATGACCCAATGTAATCTAATATTTGTGGCAAAAATCCACCATCTTCTTGGATCTAAAGGCAACAACATTGTCAGTGATAATATTTCTAGGACAGCCAAATCTAGACAAAATATGGTTTTCAGGGAATTTAATGATGACTAAATCTATGGCAGTTCTAGAAGTGATGGCCTCTATCCACTTTGTAAAGTAATTAGTTGTAGGGAGGATCCATTTTTGTTGGGAAGATGAAGCAGGATGGATTTCCCCAATGAATTCTAGGCCCCACTTTTGAAAAGGAGCTTCAACAGAGATAGGATGCAAAGGTAAGGGCATGAGTTTTCTTTTTCCTTCAAATATTTGGCACTTATGGTAGGAAATTACCATTTTATGGATGTCTTGAAAAAGGGTGGGCCAATAGTAACCAATTCTACGGATTTTGTTGACAATAGTTTTCCAATAGAGGTGGCCTCCACATTATCCTTCATGAAATTGATTCTTGATATTCTCTGCATAATTCTCAGGAAAACATTTAAGCAATACACCACTAGCATTTTTCCAACATAAACATTTATCTAAAATGCAGTAATTTACAGCCTTTAACTTTAAGAATTTTTCCTTTGTCTTAGACAAACTAGGAGGAACATTAAAATTTAGAAGCACATATAAAATATCAGCATACCAAGATGAATTTAGAAATGAATCTTCAATAAGTGGAGTTGCCAACTCCTCCTGTTCATCTAATGCATCAATCATGTTCATGTATAGTTCTTGGAATTTTTTTTCAGCCATGAGTTTAGCTAGTCCTTGTCCTTTAATGAGTTTAGTGGGCTTGATTTCTAAATCATATTCTAATATAACAACAATCCACTTTCCTCTTTTTCCATCAGGATCTTGTGTTAAGATGTCTTTTACCACTGAATGAGGCACAAATGCAATGATGTGTGAGTGTAAAATGTAAACTCTGAAATCTTTTAATGCCTTGATCAAGGCAAAGGCTTGTTTTTCCATTATGTTGTATTTCAGAGGTGCATCTCTTAATGCCTTGCTAAAAAATGCAATGGGCTGCTCTTGTCCTTTCATTTTTTTCTGTAATAGGACATCAACAATTGTATGTTCTAATGCAAAGGAGAATATGAAGAAGTCTTTGGTGAAATCAGGGCTAATTAGAACTGGTGTTTGGGTGAGTTCTTGTTTAACCAGTTCAAAGGATTTCTTTGCTTCTATGGTCCATTTAACTCCTATTTTCCCTTTCAACATGTTTGTCATGTTTCTAATGAGTTCAACAAGGTTTGGTATGAACCTTCTTCAGAAATAATCTTTCCAATGAAAGATTGCAGTTCTTTGATATTTATAGGATGATTGATTTGCAATATTCCTTCAATCCTTTTTGGGTCTATCTTGATCCCTTCTTCAGATATAATATGGCCCAAAAGTTTTCCTTCTTGGAGGCCAAACATAGTTTTCTTGGGATTCAGAGACAAACCATACTTTATGCATTTTTCAAAGACTTTTCTTAAGTGAGCTAGGTGTTCTTCATTTGTTTTAGAATAGACAGTGATGTCATCAAGGTAAATCACAATGTAACCTATTTCTTCTAAGAAAGCAATATCCATGGCTCTTTGGAAGGTGGCACCAGCATTCATTAACCCAAAAGGCATTTTCACATACATGAAAGTGCCCCAAGGTGTAGTGAAAGTTGTCTTGTGTTGATCATCTGGGCATACCAGCACATAATTGTATCTGGAAAAGCCATCTAGCAAAGAAATTATTTTAGAACCCACTACCCTTTGTAAGATGTCATCCATTTTAGGTAAAGGGTAGTTGTCCTTTAAGGAGGCTTTGTTTAGGTTTCTAAAGTCTATTCACAACCTAATTTCTCTTATTTTCTTCCTTACTGATACAAGGTTTTAAACCCATTCTGAGTATCTCAAAGGGACTATAATTCCAGCATCATACATTTTCTTAATTTCTCTCACAACTAGGGGTAGTTGGACATGGTTTATTTTGCACAATTTTTGTTTAAAAGGTTTCTGGTTTTCTTTGAGCGGTATCCTTTGAGCGGTATCTTATGCTAGATTATCTCTGTATCATAGGACTTTATATCTTCATAACTCCAAGCAAAAACATCAGTAAATTCTCTAAAAGGCTCAAAATATATCTGCTTAATATGAGCTAGCAATGTTTTAGACATTTTGATCATTTTGGGTTTCTGTTCGTTGCCTATATTGCACTCTTCTATTTCAATTTCATTTGGTTCTATTTTTGGCTTTTTAGCAACATCATTAAAGTCAAACAATTCTCTAAAAACATCAGTAAATTCTCTAAAAGGCTCAAAATATTTCTGTTTAATATGAGCTAGCAGTGTTTTAGACATTTTGATCATTTTGGGTTTCTGTTCGCTGCCTATATTGCACTCTTCTATTTCAATTTCATTTGGTTCTATTTTTGGCTTTTTAGCAACATCATTAAAGTCAAACAATTCTTCTATAGGCACCAGTCCTTTTGGAAATTTATCAGTATTAGACTACAGCACTTCAAAGTCTTCTTTTTCTAAATTGGTGCAGAACTCTGTTTTATGTATGTGTTATTTGGTTAACAGATTTATATCAGCAATGTTAGGAGGTTCTTCTTTGTAATATTGTTCCTTGTAGGGCAGTCTTCTTCATACTCTGAGTCTGAATTTGGCATTTCAAACCCATTTCTGGATTGCAGGAAATCATCTATGAGTTTATCTCCAAAAAATTGCCAATATTTTATATTTTCAAGGACTGGTGGTCTATATTTGGCTTGGACTATGTAATTTTTTCTTTCATAATGTTCTTGACATGTACTAGCAGCAAATGCTAAACCATTAGCAAGGATGTTTTGGTTTCTAGGGACAAATTTAAGCTCATATTCTGTGAATGTTTTCAAGAGGTCAATAGCATCATCTCTATAGGATTTTAATCTTGGATGCTTGGTTGTATATTCTCTATTTATTTGTCTAATGACTAACTTTGAATCTCCATGAACATTTATCCTCTTGGCTCCTAGTTTCTTCAATAGTTGTAGTCCTAAGAGGAGTGCTTCATATTCAACTATGTTATTTGTGCATTGAAAGCTTAGATTGTATGAGTGACCTTCTGCATGATTTTTTTTTTTTTTTTTGTGTTATGCACCCATATGCCTACTCCTGAACCAGTCTTGCTACAAGAACCATCAAAACTCATACTCCAAAGAGGGTCAATTTCAGATTTTTCATTAAATTCATTATTGCCCTCATTAGGCTGTTTATAGTGGCTGCCACTGTGTTGTTCACCATGCTGTTTTTTAGGATTTGCACTATGTTTTTCATTGCCTTGTCTACCATGATCTCCACTATGTTGAGTGTTTTTTTATTTGTTCTTCATGGTCAGCTCTATGTTGATGGTTGCTTTGTTTCTCATGATTTTAATTAGGTTTTCTGTGATATTCTATGTTAGAAAACTATTTTGACTGTTCCTCCTCATTTCCCTCGTTTTCTACTGTTGTTTACTCATTTTCTATCACTTGTTCATTAAGATTTTCATCATTATAAATAATGAATGAATCAAGGTCTGTGTGAATAGAATAAAGAGGGGATTTATTTAGTCTTTCTTGACTACTAACCATATATTTCATGTGTGTTTCCCTATAGAGTCTCCTTGGTTGACTAAAAACAGGGATGGTTGCATAATTCATATCCATTTGTAGGGTACCTTGGAGTTTAGCACCCCATGATCTTGAAAGGAGAATTCCATATTTAGGAGGTATATCAGCCACTACAATGTCCATCACTAGGCTCTTGGCTAGTATTTGTGCCAGGTTGACACATAAATCTTTGATTAGGCTTAGACATTTAACTTTGATGGAATCAAAAGAGTATAAATATTTGTAAGATCTAGTTATCTCAAGGCTTAGTTTTTCCATCACTATTTTGGGAAATAGGTTGTGTGAGGCACCAGAGTCTAACATGGAATTGTGCAAAATTTTATCATGGATGTTGAGGCTGACATAAAAGGGAGGAACACCTTCTTCTTGAATTTTCCCTTCCACTTCTGGTCCAAACAGAAGCTCAGGTTTGTCATCATTTAGATTAACAGAATCGACATTTTCTCCTATGTTTAAAGCTCTTAAAATTTTGGATTTATATACATCTTGGGTGACTAGTTCAGTAAGAGGGATAGAGATCTTAATCTTGGAAATTTCACTCTTTATACTGAAAGGTGTCTGAGTTTTTTAAATGTTTAAATCAGCCTTTTTAGTCACTATTTTCTCAAAAAATTCAGCTTGCTATTTTTTATTATGAACAACAGTTAAAACAGTTTTACTAGGAGCATTAGCTGAGTTGCTAATGCTAATTTGGTCACCACTATGTTTGCCACTAAGTTGGCTGTTTTTATTTTTGTTTCTATCAGAGCTTTTAGCCACTATGTTATTGTTTTCAACTGTCTTTTTAGAAATGTTTTCAGGATTATTCCTAGCAGAAATTTCAGAGGTTTTTCTTTTGGGAGGGTCTTGGTTTTTCTTGCTTCTGAGGTCATATTGTCTGTGCACTTCCATTATAAAATTTTCAAAGCCTTTTTTATAGTCTTTAGATTCCAGGATATCTTCTTCATAAGGTGTAAATATGCCTTGTTCTTCTCCAGTGAGGAAAACAATATCCTCATTGTTTTCTCCCATTAAATTTATGTGATTTTCCTTTGTTTCTTCAATCACTCCCTCATCTTCATCAACATAGTTTTCTTGGAAAGGAGGTTTGATTTTCTGATCATAACCTCTTTGTCTAATTTGAGGGGGATTCCTTTTGAATTTTTGGGTTTGGTTCTGATTTTCATTTATGTTTTGAGGATTTGTTTGGTTTTATCTAGGATAAGCTCTCTCATTCATGTTTATTCTCTCCATCATCCTCTCCATTTTCTTAACTAGGCTATCAATTTTGGCATCTGATGTGGAGGGTCCAGCTTCATCTTTGTAGGTAACCTTTTTCTCAGTTTTCAATCTAGCCCTTCTAGCATTTAGGTTAGCTTCTACACTTATTGCTCCTCTTTGTATTTCCTCTAAGGTTAGGGGATCTGTTTCTCTTAATTGATAACACATGTTTGGGTCAAATCCTTTAGGAAATTTCACTAAGGCTAGGCCTTGTGGGGGTTTCATGTGTGGAGCGAGTGAATTGTAAACACTATTGAATCTAGTGCAATAATCTTGGACACTCTCTCCAACATTTATTTTAAGGTCATTATATTCTGATAGGATTCAAAGAGGATTTCTCTCAACTTCCCATTTGTTTAAGAATAATTGAGGAAAAGCAGGGAGGTCATTTATACTGTTAGGGGTTAAGCCTTTAAACCATTTTCTTGCTTATCCCCCTAAGCTTTGAGAAAACGTTCTAAGTTTAACAGTTTCATCATCTATTTCTTGTCTAACAAAGTAGTCATTCATTTTTTCCACATGTTGTTGAGCAGTAGTATAACTACTAGCATCATATAGATGAATCTTGGACTTATAATCTTGTGGTAGAACAACTAAAGGTAAAGGAAGGACTAGGGGAGCATACCATGTTGCCATGATATGAGGTTGTGGAAACAATAGAGGGTTAATAAGTGGAGGGTTTACAACAGGACATACAAGGTTCAATGGAGGAAGGTGAACAGAGGGAGATGAAGTTAGTACAACAGAATTATGTTGTAAGGTGGATGGGTATAAAACTATATGGGTTATCCAACTCTGATATCTTGTCCTAGACAAGCTTTGTTCTAGGGGTGGGTCAGAGGGGATATTCTACAAGTCTTTGAGGTTTTCAAGTAGGGAACTTGCTTTGTGGATTGGTCTGCTAACAACTGAATCTTTAGATATAGGAGACTTCCTAAGAATTCTTTCAGGATTGTCAACTATAGTAGGAGGATTTGGGCTAGGATAGGATCTAGTATGACTCCTTCTAGAAGCCAGAAATCTGGACCCAATAAATCAAAAAGGTTAAGAGGTATAACAGTCTTGAGACACAAACCTGTTAGGGTCCCGTGATTTGGTAGATTGGCAAGCCAAATGACAGGGTAACATCAAACCAACTTTGGAGCCCAAGGACCTAGCCTTCCTGGACTCAGGAGAGGGCTCTCTCTTTTATGCAAGGGATGTAGATTTGTTTGCTTCTTATGTATTTGATTTTAGGCTAGTTGTTAAGTATGTTTTTAGTTTGTTTTAGGTTTTTTAGGGAGGAACTGATCGAAGGATAAATAGATAAAAAATATTGTTAGATCAACTGGGCTATGGGGTCGAAAAGGTCGAGAATGCCTCAAATGGTGGACAAGGTATATTGCAGGGCTGATTTGGTCGAGGTAAAATGGATTCTTTAGGTGGAGTGAAATGGGATGGACACTAGGTTTGTGAAGGAAAAAGAGGTTTAAGCATAAATAGTTTTACAGTAGACATCCATGTGGTAGGGCTAACCATTAATCACTATAAATGAAACTTTAAACTGATAGATGCATAAAATAAACATTCAGGTGATACATAGAAGTATAAGACCCTCTAAATTTGGGAAAATCACCTTCAGAATTTGGGGAAAACAAACAAGACAAACAAACAACTCAATATATGAAGAGGGAACTCCTAAACATCATATTTGAGCTATCGGGAACTTTGAACTAAGATTGCAGAGCATAGGCAAAGGGCAAGATCGACACAAGACTTCTTTGGTTCAACTAGGACAATCAAACATTTAGAGAAAGGTTTCAGTAATAGGGTTTTGGTTATCTATGAGTAAATAGGGCATACCGTGAATCATACTAGATAGCATACATAATAACTATTAATGAAATTGATAACAAGTTCTTAGGGTATCAAAGAGAAGTTAAGAATTATTTGACATAACAAAGAAAGAAGACAAACATAGAAGCTGTAATGAATCACGAAACTTGAGTTGCCTCCATGGGAATATCTCAAATCTATTCTTTATTGTACTACAGCAAGCAAGAAGCATGAAAACATGTATGATAAACTAAGGAAACATAACAGATAAGGAACACTATACCATTTACCAAGTCATAGAATGCTACAACAGTCCTCTTCCACCATCCAAAACACATAATAAATTATCCACTTCATGAGACAAAGTATTGCTTCCAAGCTTGTAATACCATGTATTTCTCTATAACATCAAGTTTAGCCTCCTGATACAATGAAATCTCTTGGAATATATAGGCTAAAGAGAAAGAAACTATCCAAGAGCATCTAGAAGGCCATTAGCCTATTGCAAATATCTGATTTTGTCCTTGAGGCTTTGAAAAGCCCAAGGCACAAAATATCTTCAAAAATATCTATAAAATGCTAAAAATGGAAATAAAATTGAATTTTCATGACTGAAAATGGCTAAAAAATTCTTAACTCACATTTGGATGAGCATCTTCAGAAATCTGCCTTTTTTTCCAAAATGCTACAGGAACGTAGCAACAGAAAATTTCCTGTCTTGTAGACAACTTTTGAGGGACCTCCCAATGTTGAAACGAGGCCCGTGATGGCTTGTTAGAAAGACCTGGATGTCTAATTTCTGGAACTATTTTATTTTTTCCAAACTGATCCCTAGAAGTATGTAAAAAAGTGGATTGAGTAAAAAAAAAAAAAAAAGTAGCCCTTGCTGATATGTGAGGCAAAAAGTTAAAAAATCATTGTTTTTCGCCTCTTTGGGCGACGAAAACACCTCATTTGGATCTGAAAATTTGTGAGTAGCTGCCCCCAAATTTAATCCATCCAAAAAAATTACTTTCATGAGCTGAGGATGCTCCCAACGCCCATGGTAGCACCTTGAAAAATGTGCACATAGGGTTAAAAAACATTAAAAAAAAATCATGTCAAAATTTTCTCAATTTTGGCGAGCAAGCCCCTTATGGGTTCTTGGAAGCATGTAAGGAAGCTGAGGCCAAGATTTCAAGCCTAAATATTCCTTTCTCCACTTTTTCTACCGAGCGCCTCTTTCGGGCAGCTTTGAGCCTTTCTTGAGTAAGTTTGAGCTTTCTTCGGGAAAATTGGTTCAACTTTTTGTAGTGCCCGGTCATCTTCCTTTGTAGACTCAAGTCTATGTTTTCTTTTTCTAATTTATCCTCTAAATGCTTGTTGGCCCTTTCAAGGCATGATTCTTTATCATTTTCTATTTCTTGGGCGAGTAATTTTGTGAGAGGATAAGATCGAACAAGGGCTGCCTCTTCTTCCTTCTTTTTCTCCAAAGCTTTCCTAATGCCCATAGTCCTAGGCCTCTTTATCATTGGCTGCTCTTCTTCTTTAGTATCATGAAATTCGCCCATAAGCTCTTCAAGCTTGACTTGTGCTTTGTAGGCTTCCCTTTGGTATTTGAAAGCTCGAGCCTCATAAACTTCCATTTGACCACTCATTTGTTTGTTTTTTATTTGTAGAACATGTATGAGGTCCTTTGACCTTTCTAGATCAGCTTGTAAGTCATGAATTTGGGCTTCTCTGTTTTTCAAAAGAGCCCCAAGAATTCTAGCTTCATCATCCCCAGCATCACTGTCTATCTGTATGATGTCAAACTCCCTTTCCTTTTCATGACTACTATCTTGTTGTTCCTCTTTTTCTTTACCCTTGCCTTGGGTAAACTTCTTGGTCCTTTTCCTCTTTGGAAATTCGACAATACTCTTCTTAGGAAATTTGCCTCTACTTCTTAGTGCTCTTGTGACATTTCTAGTCACTGCTGGAGTGATATTATTCTTTGCAGATCTAGTGTTTCTAGGCTTCACCACTTTTGGAGGAAGAGTCATGGCCCCTTGCCTAGGAGAGGTAGCTAGCACATGCTCTTGGCTGTGTTGAGGAGAAAAGAGAGGAGGTTTCATTACTTGCACTTGCTCAACTTGGTCCTTGATTTTGTCTTGGCTGCCCTTAGGACTGTTTTGATCTTTTTTCTCCATGCTGCCCCCTTCGGAATGCTCATTGTTTGGTGTTTTCTTGCCATCATCATTGCTTGCTTGAGGGTTATCAGGTTTTTCATCATTAGTGTCTCTTTGAGGACTGTTATGACCCTCATCATCACTGTTTTGGCTACCACTTTGTTTGTTTTCTTGAGGATTGTCTTGTTCATCTCTGTCACTGCTTTCTTCATGACTGTTGTGTTCTTTACCTTCATTATTTTATCCCTCATCACCCTCATGCTTACTACTATGTTGGCTGCCACCATGTTTCTCTTCATGACTGCTATGCTCATTATCATTTTTTTCATGCTCACCATCATTTTTAGACTTTTCACTTTGTCTTTCATCATCACTACTTTGCTTCTTGTCACTTTGCCCTTCTTCATCACTAGTTTGCCTCTTCTCTTATTCACTCTCAATCATAGGGGATTTTTTCCTTTTAGGAGTAGATTGAGTAGAAGAGGGAGAGACATGGTGAGTGGATGGTGAGGAAGGTGCATGACATGAAGAGGCAATGGAAAAATCTGAATGAGAAATGAAGGTCTCCCAAGACACTCCTTTCTTTTCAAGTTGATGGAGGATGATGATCTTGATAAGGGAATGATGAAAAAAACAAGGTTGTTGTTGAGCGGAGGGCTTCTTTTGGACAGTACAGGCCATCTTGTCAATGCTTCTGTAGAGGAAGAAAGGTAGGTTCAGAAACTGAGTTCTTGTGAAATGCATAAGAAGCCTGATGTGATAGGCATAAATCTGGGAAAACCTCCCTTCACATGTGAAATACTTCATGATGAATTTCATGAGGGTGGCATAGCTGCTCAATAAGTGTGAAAAAGGGAAAATAGCTTGGCAAGCATCCTGATGGTCTGGTTTTAGAAAGGGTTTATAGTGATTCAGATCTAGGTATGCTTGTTTGAACCACTTTTCTCCTATATAGGGGATCTTAGTTGCTTTGGAGATAGCCCTAGGAGTGAGTTTGAAGTCCATATTGTCTAGATGGACATGATTTCCTTGTAGCCTCAGGGCGAACAGTTGTGTTAAGGGAGGGTAACTAGTGACCTCCTGGACCTTTTGGAAAAAATCAAGGCAACCCACCTCATGGAAGTTAAAAAGAATTAAAGGGGATTCATTTACTTCTTGAGTTGTCAAAGGCTCAAACCTATTGTGATATCCACTCCTGTTATCCTTCTTTGGAGGCATTTTCACTCTCTGATACCCTTCACTGACTTACCAAAACAAGACCTTGAACTATACTGAAAAATAGACCCCTTCTTTGAGCACTACTTTTCTCTTTAGTTGGCAAACAAGTATTTGTTAAATGAAAACAAATTTACTTCTCCAGCACTGTGTTTTGAGCAAAGAGGCCTTTAATAACATCTATTTGTGGTTTTTAAAGACAAGCCCCCCTTTGTTTTTGACAAAAAAACTATTTCCCCTCAATTACTGCTTTTTGAAATCAATGTTTAAGAGGTGAGAAAACCCCTTATAAACTGATCAAAACTATTTCCCCCAATCACTATCTTCCTTTGTCTCTAAGAAAAGAGTACATTCTTGAAAAAACACTGTGTTTCCCCTTTGAAAAAACTATCCTTTCTTTCCTAGGCAAGAAGATAATTTGTTGGATGAAGTTTTAACTTATTTCTCTAAATTAGTATCTTCTCTTGTTACTGAGTAAAAGGTCTTCAAAACAAATTATTTTTTCTCTCTATAAGACTATGTTTATCCTTAACTACTCACATCAAGAAACCCCTCTTAAACTGACAACAAACCTTCCTCCTTTAATCATTGTTTCTCTGTGATGATCTTAGCAAGCAAGTTCTTTTTGGATGAAGGTTATTTTGTTTGTCAACAACACTATCTTCTCTTGTTACTGAGTAAAAGGTCTTCAAAACAAAATCTGTTTTCTCTCTATAAGATTGTGTTTATCCTTAACTACTCACAGCAAGAAATCCTTCTTGAACTGACAAACATACCTTCCTCCTTTAATCATTGTTCCTTCTTCTCTTAATAAACATGATATGTTTGAAAGAAAGCTGTGTTTTTCTCATTAACTACTCAAACAACAAGCCTTTTGACAACAAAACTTTCCCCTTCATTCACTGTTTCTTTGACACTTTGATATCAAATTTTCTATTTAAATCAAACAAAATTCGGGCTTAGGACATTTAAATACCTTCAAGATATGTGTTTTTCTATGTTTGAAGATGATCTTACTGTGTAAAAAATCTTTCTTCAACACCTTTGAGGGCTCCTTTGAGTATTGGCCCAGCCGGGCAGAAACCACGTTTAGGAGTGGCTCGGGCGCCGGGCCATTCAGAGGTGGCCCGGGCGGGTCAAAAATGGGCATGCAAAAGGTGAGTATGACAATTGTAATGACAAGAGAAGAAAAATGGCAAGGGCGAGGAGACAAGGCAGGTGGAAGGAAATCTGTTCATGGCTTGGGTGCTTGGATGGAAGCAAAAAATGCAAGGGCGCTACGTTTAGACTGGGCACTGGGCTGAGCACGCCTGAACAAGCAAACTCACCGCATTTTAAACTGTCAGCTCGGCCCTGGGTGCCCGTTGAACGCTGGTATGGTCGGGTCGGGCAGAGTATAACAGGCACGTCACGCTCAATGTAAAAGCCTTCTGTGAGCTCCTACAGACGCGCCGTGCAGTCTTCTAGGTGTGCCGCGCGTTAAACAAGTTGCAAATGACTTAAAAAAATTGCTCAAGACTGTTTCTTTCTTCTATGACTTGGCTTTGCACAATGAAAAATGATATTTTCTCAAGCTCCGTTATACTTGATGAGGCCTTCAAACACCTTTTCCCTTTTTAAAGAAATCAAAAACCCTTTTTAAGCTTCAACACTTTGCGTTTTGGAAAAGTGACTTTATTTTCATACCAAGGGCTTAACTATTTGCCCTTATTCTAACCAATTTGTCTCCTTTGGCAAGGTGTACTCTTACACAAACTTGAACATATCTTCCATAGTGGTCTCTCCTTTGCTGGTTATTGAGAAGAGAGTTTTTAAAATGTATATATTCTCAAACTCTGTTTCTCATTTTAATAACCCTTTTTAAAACTAAAATTCACCCCCGGTGATTAGCCTTTTGCTTATTTGAAAGAAATCTTTTGACAATGAACTGATGTCTTCAACTCTGATTGTTACAGAAAAAAATCTTTCCACACCTTATATTAACTCTGATAAGTTTTTTATCCTTTATTTGTTGTGAAAGGGGTAATTTAAAATCAGTTTTTGATCCTCTGTTGGGATGTCATTTTAAACCACAGAAACTCCTCTTTATCTGGCCTTGTTTCCACCTAGATTCTGTCTCTTATCATTTGATGGAGGTTTATATGAAAATAACTATTGCAGTATTTTAAAACCACTATAAAAACCCACTGTTTGTGAAGTAAAGGAGGTCTTTTAAACCATGTGTTTTCTCTGTCTGTATGATGAAGGAGTCCTCTAAAATAAAATAAAAAATTACCTTTATCAGACACTGTGCCATACTATCTTTTTGAAGGTGGTCTTTTAACTTGAAACTTGAATTTATCTGTTAGGCACTTTGTATTAACACTTTCTCTTGACTGTGTATACACCTTATATTTTTCCTGAAGAAAATCCTTGCAAATGTGACCACTCATGTTCATTTAGAATCATTTTTGGGTCCTTAGCTCGTGATGAAGGAGGCCTTTAAATAATGAAAGTTCATCTATCTTAATAATGTACCCCCTGTCCTTTAAATGAGCCGAAAAAGTAACCTTTGGTGCTCTCCCTTTATTCATCACTTGGAGGGAGTATTTTTGATAAATCTTAAAAAAAAAAAATTCAACATGAACTCTCTGTGTGAATGTCTCTTTATATTAATCTGTAGAAGTCATTTTTAAACCAAGCTCAGTCTACCTCCTTGGCCATTTAGATGAGGCTGCTCTTAGTCAGAAACTCCACCCTTGGATTATACTTCGAAGGAGGCTTTCATGAACAGAAAAACAGAGGCCTTTTAACACCATCATGTCACCCTTTGAGTCATCACTATTCCTCAACTTGTCTTTCCAATAGAAACCTTTCTCAAACACAATTTTAAACCCTGCTATGCATCTTCTGTTCATCTTTGGAGGAGGTGGCGCAAAACAACTCCTGAAGCTACTTAAAAACATCCTGACCCTCTGCTTATCAGTGAAGGAGGTCACAATAATGTGTCTTTTACCCTCTTCTTTTATATGAAGGAGGTTCCATCATTTGTTTCTAACCCTCTCCTCTTTGAAGGAGGTTTCTATCACTGTGTTTCTAACCCTCTACTTATTATTGAAGGAGGTTATTTTTAACACAGGATCTCCATCTATTTCAATCAATGTACCTTGCTATGTATGTTTGTTTAAAGAATTCCAATAGGAAACAAAGTGGAATTTGACATTTATCATTGATAAAATCACTTGAAACTCATGTCCTCTTGCTTTATGAGGCCTTGTCTGAGATGTATATATCCTTTTGTAAAATATCACTGTGAACACAAGACCAGAAGAAATGTGGTTTTTATATGGAGAGTGTTTTCTGCTAGATATCATTTAGCTATCTTTTCCCTTGACTGTGTTGTCAGAGGTATATTGAAATTTCCTTTGACTAATTTTCAAAACCCAGGTTCAAGGTAACATAAGAAGTAGCTGTCTTCTTATGCCCTATATGATGATTCCCTTCGGAAAGATTATGCAGCACTGCTTTTGGAGGAGATTATGGAGCACTGCTGATCAACATCACTCAGTCTTTTGTGTTCAATTGACATGAGGAATGATCTCTTCTCTTCAGGCAGCCTTTGGATTTATAACATGTACATTTGCTGCTCTTTACTCATTTCACTTCATTTTCTTCATTGATGACAAAACCCCTTCAACAAGAGGGACCTGTTTGAACTTGTCCCTTTTCTCTTATTTTCTTACTAATCATCATTAAATTACACCCCTATAGAGATGTAAAAACATATGCTTTGGAAACTTGGAGAGCTCTTTTGGTGTTTCATGGAGATTATGCCTGATCTAAGCATATTTCTTCAGACAGTGACAAACCTTCTCTTTTCCTGATTTGGATCTTTGTTGAACTTCTTCTGAAATGAGACAAAGTGACCCCTTAGTGGTGTGCAACCTATGGATAGAACAATGCTTGCTTTGCAGAATAGGGAAAGAATTCATGGTTGACTGGTACTAGACAGAGGCTTTTTTGGCCTAGGATATCTTAGCCAAGGAAAAACTCCCTAAACACCACTATCTAACTTAGGGACAATTTTCACAGATTCTGAGTGTTCTCTTAGGTATGATCAGATTGTCATATGAAAAGATGATTAGGGATAGAGTATTAGACACTTTTTCAACCTTTAGATAATGAATGGCATGAGAAATAAGGGTAAATGATAACAGATAATCACAACTATGACAGCTATAGACGGGGAGACTTTGTTGAAGCAAGATAGATCTTGAAAACTGGATTGCTCTCATCATATACTGACAGGGAGGGGTAGGAGGACAAAAATTGTTTTGGGGTGTTTTCTAGATGATAAATTGGCAGTCTGAGATTAGCTTCTAGAAAACTCAGCTAAGGAAACTAGTCATCAACAACAGGTAAAAATATTGATGACTAACAATACCGATCCCTTTGTTTTTAATTGTACTATTATTTTGTCCTTGTCAAAGAATTCACTACAAAAAATTAATAAATTCATGATGATCCCTTTCTCAGATCAACGAAGAAATTGAGGACTTAGTTATGCTCCTTTTGAACATCCTTAGACTGTGTTTGGAGACTTGTTAGGGCATCGAACCTAAAGTTTGTTCATGCGACCTAATCTGAAATAGCAATTCTTATCTTTGTGACATCAGTAACATATCAAAATAATTCTTGTGACTTGCGAAGGCCATGAGCCCTCCTTTAATACTGACAGTTATGAACATCACACAGCCCTCTAAGATAGTGAACCTTGGGCAGAAAATTTCTTTGAGTTGTGGCTTAGTAAACAAGGATTTGTTTGGAGTGTTTGTAATATTTTGAAAGAAATTTTAATGCAGTCACCTTCGGCCATCCCTAGGGTATCCTTATGATCATAATTCAAGCACAAAACACCTTAATCTCATTAACAGATGTGTAGTCCCTTAAAGCTCCATGTATACAGCTATGGTGTAAACATTGATAACAGTTTAACAGTGACACTTTGAGGTGTGACCTCACTTAACAAAATTAAATTTGACAACACTTAACGACATTATTCTACCTGTAACAATATGTCCTCTTATTAACATTGATATGGAAACAACATTGATGTTTGATAGTAACTGAGCCTCAGAGATATATTAATGATCGTTTTATAGTACATTGGATTTGATCTATGAGACAATAAATTTTAGATGAACAATAGTCATTACAGGGACCTATGTTTATAACATGACAATGATGACAATATGGTTGAGATTGTTTCTTTACTATCAAGGTATACTATAATTATGCAGATGAGAATTCAATCATTAGATTAGTGCATTTGATCCTTGAAGTTCACTGATACATAATGAGATTTCAGTGAGAATTATTGTTATATATTGACAATTGTAGGTAAACAAACATCTTATACACTTCTTACTTTTTTAGTACCTTTAGTTCTCATGAGGAGACTGCAAAATTTACTAAGAGAAGGATTAAACAACCTTTCTACTTCAGATCCAGATTCTTCCAAATACAATGCTCCATAGTGTCATAATAGGACAAAATCAGATTTCTTGGAACATTTTTCCAATCCATACAAATCGTTTCCCACATGAACTAGTCTCCTTATCAAATATAGCCAAATTTATTCTATTTGAGGTCTAGTAAGTTCCTAGAAAATCTAGGTTGACTCCAAATTTATTTAAAAGGATGTACCACACAGATGTTGACCATTTCCTGAGAGGAGCATAGATATATACTATTGGTTTGTTGGTTAATGATATTAGTACTGAATTAAGTACATAATATAGTATTGAACAACTACTTAGTACCGAATAGTTCATGCAAGGTACTGAGTTATGAAACAAACCTATCACAAGTTATAACTGATATATGCTAGTTGTAACTGTTTGTTGTAACCCAAGACTCGCCCCTAGATTTTGGGCTAATCTACCACCTAGCCACATGCCCTTCCAATGAAGGGAAATAACATGTTCATGGGTGGGTTGATACTGCAACATGATTCTCAAGCCAAATCGATCATTTAGACCCAAGGATATGAAATGTATAGCCATAATTGCAGTACTAATACCATGTAAATCCATTGGACATGACGGGGATTGAACCTAGCACCAGTCCCCAGCTAGTGGGCTGCTTTATAACTGAGCTACATGCCTTTTTGATGATTGTCTACATTATGTGCAGTTTTTTATTAACACTCCCCACATAGAACATATTTTCCTTTCCATCATCCTATTAATTCAAATAGTAAGGGTTCAGTACCCTTTTTTCTAACAAGTAAACTAAGTTGATTCTACGTTGATCCAAACAAATTTTTGCATGTTTTACTATCCCATAGCTTGAAACTTTTTTTCAAGCACAAAATGAAAAAACACTATCATTGGAAAATAATTGATTGTGTTAGGGCTATCAGGACCTAGGCCATATTCTGGTCATTTTTAGAAGATCAATATTCACAGCAATTAGCCTTCCCCCCCTTGCTTTATTCCAAAAATGCTTCAAAAATTTTCATGAAATTGAGACTTAGGGACTTGTTGGTTTTACATATTTTTTTCCTTTAGTTCAATTGGATGGATTTCTATCCTATCAACCTCGAAAAATTCCTCTAGCATACTTCACCTTCAGGACATGTAGTTATTCGATAATGTTTGGAGGATGTCACACCCACAACTTTAGGCGAGGTTTGGAGAATTGATAGAATTGGCTATTACAAACTCTATTTTCTCATTGGAACATCAAACTCTATTTTCTCATTTGGACATGATGGGGATTGAACCTAGCACCAGTCCCTAGCTAGTGGGCTACTTTATAACTGAGCTACATGCCTTTTTGATGATTGGCTACATTATGTGCAGTTTTTTATTGACACTACCCACATAGAACATATTTTAATTTCCATCATCCTATTAATTCAAATAGTAAGGGATTGATATCAAAGGGAGGCTCCAATTGAAGTAGAATGATGAGGAGCGTTGGAGAAGGCGTGAAGGATGAATAGAGTATATTTCCTTTTAACAAGAAAGAAGCTCAATTTCTTTATTTTTGAAAACAATGGTAATCCATTTGAGTATCTAGGACAAGATCACGATGATGAGAAAGATAAAAGTTGAACTTGGGACGTCAGTGTTTATTGAACATTTTGTTTATGGGATAGCAACAAGTAGGGTGAGTAGGGCCTATGATAGTGGACGATGTGTGAACACGAGTATTGAGAAACCTCCCATAGTTTCAATGTGGTTTTGAGGAGAGAGTAGAAACTCAAGGTGGTTTAGAAAAAAATTATTTAGAATTTGTCATGAAAATACTTGCCATTAGATTCTCCTTGTCGATATGTTTCTAGTTCCATGTGGCATGCCGAGTGGTTCTTCATGGATTGTGAGATATCCTCATTTGAAGTTGAAAACCCCAGATCATGGGCTAAAACCCAATGCATGGTGATGTGGCACCCTGCCATAGCCCAACACTTATTTAACTCAAGGAAGAAGTGTTATTCTATCTTAGGTGTGGTAAAGATATTTTATAAAAGATCTGAAGTATTACAAGGGGCTTTGATCTTTGTCAAATGTCAATATTCTCTACAAGGGCTAATGCTTAGGTCCTAAGGAATTAAAATTTAAAAATTTAATTAGTAAGAAATCCTCCAATGAATAACCTTATGAATCCCTCTCTCAAGCCTTGAAGAACTATATAAATACTATTAATTAATTCTCCTAAAAGCACTTCAACGAACAATCTATTGTGACCATTACTCTAAACTTTGACCCTTGTAAGGTTTAGTGTTCGATCCGGTATGTGGTGCATTGTACAAGTAGGGACTTGGCTCTTCTTAGGGAAATTATTCAAGAATATATGAAGCTCTCTAAAACAACAAATAGAATGTCTCTCCTGACTAGCGAAAGAGCTAAAGGATTCTTGTTTTTGGCATATGTTTTTTGGAAAAAAATTGGATTCTTTTAGGGTTTCAGTTCAGGAATTCGTTTGGATCATTTATTACAAGTTTTGGCCTTTTGTTTTATTCTTTACGGTTTGGGATCTGTTTAGATAAATCTCCTCTTGAAGCTATACCGATCCCTTTGTTTTTAATTGTATTATTATTTCATCCTCATCAAAGAATCCACTACAAAAAATCAATAAATTCATGATGATCCCTTTCTCAGATCAACGAATAAATTGAGGACTTAGTTATGCTCCTTTTGAACATTCTTAGACTGTGTTTGGAGACTTGTTAGGGAATCAAAACTAAATTTTGTTCATACGAACTAATTTGAAATAGCAATTCATATCTTTGTTAGGGCATCGAACCTAAAGTTTTCTACCACTTGATTCAATGAATATGTTACTAAACCATTGCTACCAAACCCTACTTCTTCTATTAACTTCACAGGACTAAAGGAAAATTCACAACAAAGTTGAGATCTTACCATTTTTCCTACTGATGGAGGAAGGGCCTGTAGTAAGAGTAAGGTATGGCTGCCGGGGAAGGAGAGTGCGTCGCGGGGAAAACCTTAACAATGATAAACCTTTGGCTGCAGGGGAAGCCGAGGTGTTCTATTTTTCTGGCGAGAGGCAAGAATGAGAGGTGTTCTAGTTGTCCGGCGAGGTGCAAGAAGACGGCAGATGCGTTCAATGAAAGATCAGAAGGCGTTCATAAAAAAAAATTAAGTGAAAGGTTAAGAGTTAATGTATTTTTTAAATAATTTTTTTTTAAAATTATTTATATAATAAAATGTATATAATGTTTTCTAATAAAAATAATATATATATTTGTATTTAATCCAAACCTAATTACTATATAATTACACACATTATATTATATATTATTAACCCAAAGCTCCAAGGTTAAAAAAAAAAAAATTCCAAAGTTATATTATATATATTAACCCAAAGTTCCAAGGTTTAAAAAAACAAAGTTCCAAAGTTATATTATATATATTAACCCAAAGTTCCAAAGTTCCAAGGTTTAAAACACATCATATATATTAACCCAAAGTTCCAAGGTTTAAATTAATGACAAATCATATTCCATGGCATATGTCAAAACATATGGTAAGGTTTGGCTACCGACGCATATTTTAGACACGTCGGAAATGCGACGCTTCTAAAATATGCATCGGTATTACGATGGTTTGGAGCAAAACGTCGATCTTGCTTCTCCAAACCATCGCAATACCGACACATATTTTAGAAGCGTCACATTTCCGATGTTATGTCCCAAAAACGTCACTCTTCTGACGAATAGTTTAGAATGTTGCATTTTCGACGACATTCATAAACGTTGCAAAAGCGAAAATGTCCCTAAACGTCGGTATAGCGACGGTTGGTGGCGGGATTTGAAAAATTGATAAAATTTGGGGAAATTTTCAACAATAATAATAAGAGTATTAGACGGGTCAGGTAGCCCCCAATAATACCGCACACACTGGGCCAAAGCCTAACCCCCTCTGAATTAGGTCTCTGCCACGCTCGGGTTTTCTTTGCCGTGGGCGGATAGATGGATTTAAAAGTTCCCTAAATAGTCAACTTCTATGTTTCAAGATATAAAATGACCAAGGCAGCTTATTGGATGCCTACCCCCTTGGTCCTAACTTAAGCTATAATTTCTCTTGTGGCCCCTGTGGGGAGAGTTTAATGCGTTTAGTTAAGTGAGTTTTAGGTGGCTTTGATTCACTTAAGGTGTGAATGTGTGTGAGAAAGAGGTGAAAAAGCGCATAGTTTGAACATGTGGATATGCGGTGATCCTTTTCAAAATCCTCTATTTAAACTAGGTTTGGTTGTTCCTTGCCCAAAAGTAAAACATGTGCGGATGTGGGCCGCTTACAATGCTTCCTAGTTAATCTAATTCATCAACTATAGGGAGATGGTGAATTATCAGTAGAGAGTTTTCATATGCTTGCCTAGGATCACCCATGGGTGCAAAGGTAGCAGAGATTACTTGCTCTTCTAAAGATAATTCGATCCTGGTCCCGAATCCTAGTGCCAAAAATTGAACTAATATTAATGACTTTCAACTAGGAAAATGAAAAGAAAATATTTGCTTATGGTGTGCCGCTTACAACTTGTCCTATTTAAACTAAATGTTTGCTCTATAGGGAGATTGTAAAGTATCAAGAGAGAGCGTTCATATGCATACCCAGGGTCACCGTTAGGTGCAAGGGCGGCAAAGATTACTTGCTTTCTTTTGGTATTTTAATTCTGGTCCCGAAATCCTAATGCAAAAATTAAAACTTGATTTAATGCAAGAATTTGAAAACTAACTAAATATGTGTGGACTTGGGCCACTTACTCTTTGTTAATTAACCTATGTGTGTGATATCTACTATCAATAATCAGCTTATTTAGATGACATGTGTGGATATGGGATACATTTCTTGTCTCCTAATTAAACTAGGTGAGTATATCATAGTAAACTAAAAATTAGAATGATGCACTAGCTACACTAAAGTTAAGCTAACACACATGTCTAACAGTCAAGAAATATCAACACAATGTAAAGCCAATTCAAAGAGCACATACAAGAATAGAGTCATTAAAGCCAATTATTTTTTCGAGATTTTTTTCAAATAAATAAAAATAAGAATGATTAATTACATCAAAAAAATAAGTTTTAATGTTTAATTATATATTAAAAAAATATTATATAACAGTTTGATATATGTTTTGATTTTAACTTTAAAATTAAATTATTACTATACAAATATTTAATGTTAACTAATAATTCTAATTCTTTTAAAATAACATATTTAATTTTAATTAATAATTCTAATTCTTTTAAAATAAAAATGATGCTACTGATAATAATAATGATGTTATTAATTTTTTTTTACATAATTATTCATTTAAAATAAACACATGTTTAAAAGACCCACTATTTTTTTAGGAAAGTAATGTGATGTAATTCATATGTTGCATTTTGAAATAGGTAACAACTCTCATCTCATCGTAGCATGTCAGTGTTATATATATATATATATATATATATTCCATTCTGCGCAATTGGAATCAAATGAATGATGATAGATTTTCTCAATATTTTAAAAAATCTAAAAAATCTTCTATCTTTTGAACGTGGTAGAAATCTTAATTCACCCATTATTGGAAATAGAAAATCAGTTTACTTGATTTCAGTTATAATGGTAACAATGTTGGAAAAGTCAGTATGATATATGAATAAATTTATTTTCATGAAATTCTCATGACTGCAAAAAATATAGAGAAATTGAGATAGAGAGTCCATGCTTAGGAGACCGAGAAATGCAATGAAATTCTAGTATGAAAATGTAATGTTTGGAACCTCATTAATAATTAATTATATAATTAAACAACTCGTTTTATCTATGAGAAACAATTAGGAGAAAAAAAATTACTCCACAAAAGTTATTTGTTCTATTGAAGGCTTAATTAAAGAAAAATACCGATGGGTTTATATGGATTAGCAAAATCATTCCAGATAAAGAAATAGAAATAATGAATATGGCTGGTGAGATATAAAAAGTAAGTTGTTATAATGTGAAGAAGCTAAAATGTTATATTTTCTAATTTATGTTTAAAAAAAAAAAAATCACAGCTGAACAATAATGGTGAACCGTAACAGTTTTAAGAGCTACCCGTAATATTATTTGATTATCATAATACACAATAGTCAACTAGGAAGGACCAACAAATAAAAGCAGACCAGCAAAATCTGAAAGCAATGTAATTATTTTATCCCTAAAGCATACCTGACAGCTTCTTCATACCCAAAGATAATCCTGTCGACTGTCGAGCTTCGTAGCAGAGACGAACCAAAGCTGGTAACAGAGGGTAGTACACAGATTCAAGGAAGATAATGCCTGATTTTATAGAGTGTGTATAACGTATTTGAGAAGGGAAAAATCCTTTTGGCACCAAGATCATGGCCTGGATTTTCTCGAGAAAGGAGAAGATTTAATGAAACGAAAGGTGCCATGTCATTCGAGGGAAAGCCTTATTTTCCAGTCGCGCTCATAAATGGCCCTGTCTTGTTCGCCAGTTGAGATCAGATTTTCGGCGGCTAGAGATTTACCAGTTGAAGGTGAGGAGGACGGCAAGTATGGCATGGGTGGCATGGCATAGACATGCCCATTAGTACTCTTTTAAGAGTATTAATGGGCCAATAGACTGTAAAATAAGGCTTTTCCGCGATTTCAGATGTGTAATAAAATCAGACCTCAAGAATTTGCATTTCATAGTATGAAATTTTAATTCTATAATTTTAAATTTTAAATTTTTTTTTGTTGAACTTAATTAAAAACAAATTGAATTTTAATCCAGTTGTTGAAATAATATTAAATGTCATCATTCCTTAAACCGTAGTTTCATTTATATTAGTTGGGCTGCATATACAAAAAGCTTCGAAAATGGTAAGAAGTACATTGAAGGTAATACAAAAATGGGAAAGACACACAAATTAGATCACAACGCGATTCTCAAATCTAACCTCTTATTCCAAATTTTCAAGTAAAAGTGAACAACCAGACATCAAATTTTGAACAACCTAGACACGTGCAAAGAAGTTTTAATAACCTGAAAACTTTAAAAATCTATAATATCCTAATTAATGGAAAGCACACATTTGCCAAAATCATACACATCTCATTACATGTGTTACTCTACTTGCCGTGGAGAATAGGCTGGCATTTTGTCTAAGTGTCCTTATCACAGGATTTTCTGCACAAAGCGTACTGACATTGGTATTTGCGAAGGTGTGTGTCCTTATGGCAAGAAATTAAATGCACAGAGCAGAGCAACGACATTTGTGCAGGTGATCCCAAACTCGACATTGTGAAATTTCTAGAGTTGCATTTTTCATTTAAAAAAGAATCAGGGCGGGGAGAGATCAAGTCAGGAGTAAGCGTTATTTGCAAGAGTAGCCTAACCTTCGTTGGGTACTATCTTGGTAATGCATTGAACAAGATTAGAGATATAGATTAGTGAACAAGATTAGAGATGATAGATTATGTTTGGTTGGGATAAGAAAATAGAGTTGTAGAGACCTTGGAGTTGGTGACATATTTTAATTTTTTTTGTTTGTTTTTAAGCAGGGTCATGTTTACGTAATTAATTGTTTTTGACTAAATTTGATTTGTTTTGTTTTGTTTTGTTTTTTTTTAGTTTTTTGTGTTTTGGCTTGTTTTTGTTTGTTTTTCTTCTTTTTTGAATCCTGTTTAGAGCTTGGCTCTGGTTGATTGGTTAGGGTTGAGAAGATGGATGATCTTGCAGAGAAGAAACTAAGAGGAGAATATTAGATGAGATCGAATGGCTAAGGCTGTGACAATGTATGCATCTTTTCAATTTTATTTGAAATTTTGGATGATTGTCTAAATCATTTTTTGAAACTTGAAACATTTTTGAATTTTTGGATAGTTATGTAATGTATCGTCAAGAATGCTATGGGGTTTTTTGCTATTGCATGTGACCATCCAAATTATGGCTTCCCTCATAAATAAAGGATAAAATTATATTGACTAGGGTTTCAATGCACATGTGCCACTATTCTTTTTTTTTCCCCTTGTATTTGTATGTATTCCAATTTCATGCATGTATTGATAAAAAAATTCATGATCTTTGATGCCCATAAATATCTAAAATTTATTTAAGAGACCAAGAAAAATCTGACAATCACAATGTTCTTTAATAATGAATAATTTATCAAAATGTTCTTGGATAACCAGAAGTCTATTTGAAAATCACAATGTTCTTGGATAGTAAGCAGTATAGTTTCTTTCATACTGGTTGTTGTTTTTATCTTTAATAGAGCTGAATATTGTGATTTAGTTTTCTAAGTTTTAAAAACTTAATAAAATTTAAATTTATGAAAAAAATGAATTTTATGTAGTTTTGTTGTCCCAAAATTCAATATTCTTTATTTCAAAGAAAATGCCCCAAAATTCCCATTTGGCATAGTTAAGGTTCACATCCTTGCTTACAAGCTAATCATAAACCCTGTGAGATTTTTCTCATGAGATTGCTTCTTTGAAGATTGCTTCTTTCATTTTATTTGTAGGATATATATATAACAAAAGAATCACTTGCTCAATCAACTGTTGCTAGAAGATACTAACCTACTTGGTTTATAGTCAAGGCGTTGAAGAATAAGGTCCGGTTTATTTCATTGTTCTTTGGATTTGCATAGTCGATCACTCCATCAATACTTTTTCATATTTGAGGATAATATTCTAATGAAAACTCAAGGATATGTCTTTCTTTCCTTTCATAGCTTTCTCCGAGCTTAGTCAAGTTGGTAAAGCATGTGTTTAGAAAATGCCCATATAGTTTTCGTATATGTCCCTTTATTTCATCCCGCTTGCTGCCATTTTTCTTGTGTAATAAATTTACCGAGACAGAGTGAATAAGCGCTTACTCTAGAGTAGGGACATGTTTCCTTAGCTATGCCAAGTGGGCCCCCATACTTGGTTCTAGACCAAATTTTCATTTTTGAAATAAAACTTATTGAATTTTTTCAAACAACATGGGAGAATCAAACTGCATAAATTATTTTATTTTTATTATTTTTCATATGTTTAAATTTAACAGGTTTTCTAAAACCAAAAATAAAATCACAATGTTAAAAAACATAACTCTATTAAAAACAAATAAATAATATAAAATAAAATAAACTTCTAACTATTCAAGGACATTGAATCACAATAAATTAATGATATCAGATTATTCTTTGTTTTTAAATAAATTATTAGACATCTAAGGCATCACAGATTATGAATTTTTTCTCATTTCTTACATAGAATTGAAATACAATGAAAAACAAAAGTTGGCTTGTTTAAGAGGGAAGCCATAATTTAGAAACTCACCTGCAATAGCAAAAGGCCACAATAGTCTACACATAAATAATTTAGACAATACATTACATAACTATCCAAAAATAATACTCCAATGTATAAATAAAAAATACACCATTGTATACTTTGTTAGTTTTGGCTATTGCATCCCATCTTACCTTCTCTTCTCTTTTGTAGAGCATCATCCTCCCTCCTAACCCTAACCAATGAGAGCCAACCTTTTTTAGAACCAGAGTGAGAAAGAAAAACAAACAAAGCCAAAACAAAAAATAAAGAAAAACAAAATAAAAGAAGTAAAAACCAAACCAAAACACTAACGTAATTTAAGGCAGAAACAATTAATCAATTAAACATGGCCACGCTTGAAAACCAACATAAATTCAAAACAAGCTAAAATATCCAACAAACCCTAATTCTCTTAAAACAAAAAATAAAGAAAAACAAAATAAAAGAAGTAAAAACCAAACCAAAACACTAACGTAATTTAAGGCAGAAACAATTAATCAATTAAACATGGCCACGCTTGAAAACCAACATAAATTCAAAACAAGCTAAAATATCCAACAAACCCTAATTCTCTTAGGCTCTACTTTCTTCTCCCAATCTCAAAAAAACCCACCATCTCCCATCTATCACTATTAATTTGCAATAACAAGATTTGTTCAACATTAAGTAGAAGAAACAAGCAAGTTTGGTAACACTACATATTCTACATTGGGAAGAGGAAACAAGCTCAATATCATGACAAGTTGGGAATAGATAGAGGAAACAAGCTTTGCAGTAGATATTCTTGGTGGAAACAAGCTCTGCAATTCAATAGGGAAACAAGTTTTGGTAGTAGGATTGGCATTAGGAAATATGCTTGGTAAGAGGATCGACATTAAACCATGATATATTTGAACTTAATATTTTTGTATTATATTGTAAGATGTATATTTCATAATTTTATAGTGTTTCTATTTATTATAATTCTATTAAATTTGTGATTTTTTCATCTTAATAGTGTTTATTAATTATAATTCTAGTAAAAATTTGTGATTTTTACCCTTACTTATGTTGTTGTACTTAATGCTTATGGGTCACTAGGTAAGACATAGAAAGAATCTTTGAATTACTTGAAAAAAAGAAATGTGGCTCTTCGAGTCCATGTGAAAATTTAATGATGCAACAACTTCCTGCTGCATGTGTACCCTAAAGTTTATACGTCAATAAAAAAACAATTAAGTTGCAACCACTGCTCCGGTTAATAAGTCGGTAAGAGAACAATGTAAATTGCAACCAAGGACCAAGGTAATAGATATCCGGAATTTTCTGAAATGTCCAGCGAACCTGAAGCACTTCATAAGACATTTTATAATATCATTCACATTTTTATTTTAAGGCTTTAGAAATACAAATTTAAATTTTTTTCGATGGTTAAATTTTCTTTGAGGGTCTTGACGGGTGGCGTGTTCAATTTTGAATCTTGGTTCTGGTATGTAATAAAACATCACCTCAAATTTGCACTTCATGGTATGAAATTTAGTCTGTAATTTTAAATTATGAATTGTTTGATGACTTTCAATTTAAAAAAAATAAAATTGATTTTTAATTCAAATGTTTTTTTTCTAGGAAAAATCAATATCTTTTTATTAATAATTAGGGCATCAATTAATAACTTATAAGACTATTAATATATTAGGGCAGATTAATTACCATGAGAAATTATTCCATGCATTAGACATTAGCGAAGGTAAAAAAATTCATCATGAAAGAACACTTAAAAGATAGTGAAGAGTATATCCATCCACAACAATGTCAATTAGAAGCTCCAAAAATGAGACAAAATTATCCACACATAAATATTCATACATAATCACCAAAAAACCTCCACAAATTGCGGGTCAGAAATTGCTAATGAGGTCGGAAATCCAAAGAGTGATGATGAGATCTCACAAATATATACATGACTAAGTAGTTTGAATAACAAGTGAACTAGCCCCTCTAATATAACTAAAATTCTAAGTAACCTACTCATGGTTACAAGCCAACCATGATAGCTTCTAAATTTTAATTCATCTCTCTCTCTAGCCCAGACAAGGATGATGTCATGCATGCGTGGTGGCCTAAAGAGGCAACATTGAGGCCTCTTGTGCGAGCAATGTGGTAGAGGGCATCACAAATCATGATGAAGAGGGTGACACCCTCATTATGTTGCAAAACATCTTTGGGACCCCAATTTTGGGCATGGGGCTCCAAAATGGGTCTCATGGGTCTCTAAGTTGCTTAAAGCCAAGTCGAAGCTCCATCAATGAGGGCTTAAAGGTAGACACATACCCTCCCATGTCTCCCTAGGAAAGACACAACCTCGTCTGGCCTTGGATGAACTACCAATTGTTGGGTGCAATGTGTAGCTAGCTAGGGCTTCCTGGTCCAAGTGCATCGTTATCTCGAATAACTTAGGCAAAGAACAAACAAATAATGGTGCCAAAGAAGCCCATGGTGTGGCAATCAATTTTCAACATGAATGGAGGAGCATGGATCTCAATGCTCACCCTACAAATACCATCATGATCCTATGGAGGGTCTAGGATGTCGAGGCATCCATTCAATTGACTACTGAAGAAACTAGGGCGTTGGGGTGTCCTTCCAGCGGGAGCTAGAGAAGAGTGCTTTTCTAAAATTCTAGGAAGTTGTACCTTTCATTTCAGTTGGGTCTAAATATTAAAGGGGGTTTTCCACCTAAAATTTGTGTGCTTATTGTGTTCTATTATTTACTGTTGTTACTGGATAAACATCAATAATAATTGAAGATTAACTAATGCTCTGAAAATATTTAAAAGTGATAATTGATAAGAAATATTGGTTCACCCCCCCTCTCACTATTTCCAACAATAAAATGCAAAAGATGGACAGGACATTAAAATAGCACATGGGGAAAAGCCAAACATGAGCTCTACCCTTATCATTATTGCCATCACCCTGGTTTCTAGGGCCCATGAGTGCCCCCACACCAAATGCATGTCCCAACCTTTGGTGGGTGATGAACTACCCCACCTTAAGGGGGTAATAATATCTTATACCATACACAACATGCTCTCAGCTCCTGGAGCCCCGAGCAATACTACAAAGAAAAATCAAGAAAAGGCAAAAGGGTATTGAAGAAGAGTGGAAAAAAAAAGGGTCGGGGTAGCTCATGTATCCATAATTTCTCCCTTCTACATCTATACACCCAAGTATGTGGACATCCCTCATCACTACCATCCGTGAACTCGTGGAATTTGGCTTTGAGATCCCGTGTCCCCATCCATCTCATAATTATTCACATGACCCCTATCTCTTGAAGGATGTCCCTTTGACCTGTATTGCCCATTAGGGCCTGGGAACACCTAATAGGGTTGTTTATTATCCACTCCTACCTAAAGAGGTAACAATATTATGAGCTTGAAGTCACAAATTTAGAAGGTAATCCCATTATGAAGCCTCAATGTTCCCTTGATTAACAAGCTTGGTTCACTTAAATGCAATAATGAATTATTATACTGCAAGACAATGAAGCGCATTTGGATCTTATATGTAATTGGCAGGTGGTTTCTATTGAAGAATGTAACTAGGTTCAGTCTTCATATTTGTATTTGAGTCATTATGAAATGTATCTATCAAAAAAATGGTTTTTTTTTTTTAATTATTATTATTTTTACAATGACTTATTAAAGCATGAGTTTCATGCTTGGGTCACCATTTTATAGGTCAAAGTCCCCATTGGGGACTTCTAGGTTTTATATTGAGTCATTAGAGTCATTGTACATTTTATGAGACCCTTCATGGGATTTTGAAAAAGAATTATTTTTGAGTCAAATATGTAATTTGTCACCTCCACACGAAGTCGGCCCTTCCCTGATGAATTTGGCCTACATGAGAGTAATTTGACCCAAAAGAAGGCTATATATAGAAGTGTAGTTCGATCTATTTGTTCATACACTCAACAAGTTCGATATACATAGGAAGCAATGCAGGAAAAGTGTGAAGTTCAAGGATAAGGAGAATTGCATGATTGAAGTTTTGGGCTATCTCTCTCTCTCTCTCTCTCTCTCTCTCTCTTTTCTACGAAGTTACTGGGAAGTTGCAGGGATCAAAGTTCTACAGCTATTGGGGTCGAAGTTGCAGAAGTCGAAGATGCCAGGGTTTAAGTGCTATTGTTGCATAGGTCAAAATGTTGTTGCAAGATCGAAGGTCTAGATCAAAGTTGTTGGAAGGAAGGGATGACTTGGTGATTGGAGGAAGTCTATGTCTAGGTCAAAGAGTCTAGGATTTTCTCATCTTAACTACTGAAGGAAGAGGTTTGACTAGGTTTTCCCCTTGATAGGGGTTTTTCCTTGGCTGAGTGCCTATGTCTTTTGTCTCTTGTTTTTTGCAATCTTCATACACACATAATCTGGTAATTGCTTAATGAAAGATAATATAATAAAGAAGTAAAAGAAGCCAACATAATTCACAATTAATTATCAAGACAAAGGAATCAGACCCTAATTCTACTAGCATTGATTTCTCAATAGGGTTTCAGAGCTAAGGTCAAGAAATATTGGAGATCACTCAGTTGGCTTGAAAGGAAGGGTTACTCCCTTTATGATAGGCTACTTGAAAATGGGATTAAATATTGCAGGAAGTTGTATCAAAAGAATCATCTACAACTTATTCAATGAGGTCAAAAGCAAAGGGTTCTTGGAAGCACTTACAGGTTCACTTAATGGTGACAATGCATTGATTATTGATAATGGAGCATCAAGGTACATGACAGGAGAAAGTAAACAAATTCACACTCCATCAAAGGAACCATCTACTCTTGTATTGGAGTTGGGAGACAACAAAAGTTATGATGTTAGAGGCTTGGGATCAACTTCTTTGATGCTGGAAAATGGAGCAAAGCCACATCTCAACAATATACTCTATGTTCTAGGTTTGAAAAAGAATTTACTTTCAATTTCTTGCTTAGATGATAAAGGAGATAGAGTTGCTTTTGTAGATGGAAAAGTTATGTTTTGGGTACAAGATTCAAGCATCGATAAAGCTAGGTTTATTGGAGTACGTGAAGAAAGTCTATATAGAGTCGCAACACGATCTCCTCAAGCCCTAGTTCACATGGAAATCAATCCCATTGAACTATGGCATCGAAGATATGGACATTTACATTACAAGGTTATTCCCTCTTCCAATCAATTGGTAAATGACATCCCCAATATCAAAGAAGACCGTGAAGGAATATGCAAGGAATGTGCTTTGGGAAAGAATACAAGGAAACCATTTACAAATAGTGAAACAAGGTCAAAAGATATACTAGACCTCATTCATTCAGATGTGTGTTGTCCTATGTCTGATAAATCACTTGGAGGTCATCTTTATTATGTGACCTTCATTGATGATCACTGTAGAAAGATATGGCTCTACCTTCTCAAGAAAAAGGATGAAGTATCTGAGAAATTTAAGGAGTTTAGATCTGAAGTGGAGACCCTAACCGAAAGAAGAATAATGACTTTGAGATCCGAAAATGGTGGGGAATTCACTTCCAAAGAAATGATTGCATATTGCAAAGAAGCAAGAATTAAGAGGGAGCTCATTGTTCCCTACTATCCCGAAGAAATTTTAGTGGCCAAAAGGAAAAATAGGACAATTGAAGAATGCATACGTACAATGATTTTTGACCAAAAATTCGATGGGGAGAAGCAAAAATTACAACAATATATATACAAAATAGAAACCCTCATAGAATTCTTGAGAATATGACACCTGAGGAAGCGTTCTTGGGAAAGAAGGGTAAGCAGAAGGACTTAAGTAAAGTCAAGTGTTTCAACTATGGCGAGATGGGTCATTTTTCGTCGAGATGTCCGATGAAGAAGTAGGGAGATCATGAGTAGGAGAAAGGGAAGTAGGTTGCCGGTATTGCCACTTATGCTGAGATAGATGCTCTTACCAGGATATTGAAGGAGGAGGACTTTGCTATGATCTCTTTGCTATGATCTCTCATTTCTCGTAGGGTACTATCGATGAGGGTGGATGCTACATGGACAATAGTGTGTCGAAACATATTGCAGGGTCACAGGAGGTTTTCGAGATTGTAGCTGAATGGGACTCGAATTTTCACATGGTATTGGGCGACAATGTAATGAAACCATCTCACAAAATAGAAGAAAAGATAGATCAACAACTTAGAAATCAGCCTCTTCGAGGGGGCAACCTCCTTTCCATTACATGAATGAACAATTCTTTGATGATACAGATGAAAAAACCTATCTTCTATATATAGGAGCCTAAGGGGTCACAATATAACAATGTGGGGACCACACGGGCACAACAATAATAATAATGGGGCTACACTAATAGTAACAATAAGGGACTACATTAGTATTATAGGGACCTAACATGCTTCTCTCGTTCAAACAAGTGTTGTCCTCAACGCTTGAGTAGTTCCAAATGGTTTTGTTTAAAATTCTCATCCTGCTATGTGGAAACTTCAGCAGGTAAGTTCTTCCACTTGATGAGATACTCTGAAATTGATCGATTTCGTAGCTGTCGAGTTCTTATTTCCGTGGTTGCTTCAGGTTCCAATATGATTTTTCCTTCCTCGTCAAGTTTTTTCAATATTGTTTGAAATGGGGTTTTTCACCTATAACCTTCTTTAAGCATGAAACATGGAAAACTGGGTGCACTCAGGAAGAGGCAGAAAGCTCCAATTTGAATTCCATAGTACCAATCTTTTGCAACACCTTGTAAGTCCTCAATGTGCTCCATCATTGAACCCTTTTGTTTGAGATTTATCCTAAAGGTGTTGGTCTTTTTATCCTCATCATGTGCTATCATTTACTTTGTAAAAATTGACCAAGTGACAATTTTTTTACGAGAGGAAAGCCATCGATACCATACAAATTGATTGGGTTTTATATATAAAGTTGCAATGCATACCTTTTGTGTGTTTTTCACATTATGAAGATCAAAATATTGCTCCATCTGTTGTATCCATGTTATTAGATCCTTGCCATCAAACTTGTTCATATCGATCTTTGGAATATGGTGGGTCTTCAATCCAATGCTAGAGGTTATGGAATCATGATTAACATTTTTTTTGTTCTCATCATGAGTTTCATCTAATACATTTTCTCCATTAGGAAGCATTTCTTGTAGCAACTTTGTCAAATTTTATTTTAAACCATTCTTCAAATATTCCATGTTTCCTTTAATTTTTTCTTCTATACCATCCATTTTAGATTTCATGTCATCCTTAAAACAATCCATCTTAGCTTCCATGTCTGCTTTTAAACCATCTATGTCATCTTTGGTTGCTCTTTGTGAGAAATTTGTTGCACTTGGTCCCATAATTTTGATATATCATGCTGCAATTCTTCCTCTTCTTGTGTCATAGTAGAGTTTTCTTAGGGCTTAATGGGTGCAGAATTATTTTTTGGAGCCATTTTAGAACCCAATACAGATATCTATGCTTCAATATGCCCTTGGAATCACTTCAACTTATTTTTCAAAAAAAAGTTATGCATTTTTTTTTTAAATACACACCTTTTTCTTGCTTGTAGGAGCTCGATCTTGAAACAGTTGTAAATTTGTAATTTTGGTTCTCCAAGATCTGAACTTCTTTCCAATGCCACAGGTCAGACCTACTTTGGATTCTTCAAGTTAAAGTTATGCCCAATCTCCCACAGTGTCCTAATTATGGACTGGTTCAGTAGAGCAAACTTGTACGACATGCCACGTGTCAATGTTTTGACCTTCGGCCTTGAAATTGATAAACAAGAAACTACAATCCGTGTGATTTCAAACTCTTCGAATAAAATTCAAATCTGATGTCTGAACGAAAGTTATGGAGATTTTCCCTCGGTCAACTATTTGAGATAAAATTATGGAGCCTACAAAAATCCTAACTTCCTCTGATCATATCTCCAAAAATATAGCAAACCAAGATCTGAAATGTTTATATGAAGTTGCTCAGGATTTCAACTTATCGTGGTAAAAATTTCAGCCTCTGAGCCTTCATAGAAAAAAAGTTATAAGGAAAATTCCAAGATGACTTGTTTGCAGCAGCGAAACCCTAGAATCCAAAGCTCTGATACCAAATGTTATGCAACCAACTCACAAAATATAAGATAAGATAGATTAACGACTTAGAAATCCACGTCTTTGATGGGGAAACCTCCTTTACATTACATAAATGAACAATTCTTTGTGAAAATTTCTGAATTCACTTAACAAAAATTCTACTGCAGAAATCTGGTTTACTTCTCCTACTTGTTTTTAAATTAGCAAGTTATTTTCAGAAATATTCAGAAAAGATTGAAGTAAACAAGCTGCAGCCTAAACATACATACAGATCAAGTACTGAAGTATTAAGCACATTCGACAAAGGACACAATATTTTTTGGACAAATGTCCCCGGAAAAACTCAATGCGGGAAAACCGGTGCAACAACTCTTGATGGTTTTATTATTATGCAGTTTCTGAATACAAACTAGGGTACCAGTTGTTATCTCTAAATTGGTACTGATGGGCTGCTCCACCAGAAAACTTAGAGTAACTCTTTCAAACCAGCTTTTGACTGAGGATTAGCCTCTTCAGCCTGAGAGGGTTCTGTCAAATTAACTTATGATTTGCTCAATTAGGATTCAATCAGATGGCTAACTCTGTGATGTGTATTTTAATGTATTTGATTGCAGGTGAAAAATGAAATAGGGTTCACTACTATTGGGCTTATGGAGTCATTATGAGGGAATTCAATGACAAATGGATCTCCTTTTGGAAGCTGAAGCTTTTACTGTTTCAATGAAAGGACAATACACACACAAGAATATTCACTAGTTTAATGTTAAAAAGAAATCCGAGCATGCAGAACATGAATTTTGAGTAATTCAAAATCAAGATGTTAGGCGTAATATTCCAAAATTTGCATACAAGCAAATTGGAATATTAGATTTTGATGCTTTCACCTAGGAAAGGAATAAATGGGTAAGGAGGCCTATGAGCAATAAAAATATGAATAATTTCCATCTTCGTATGGAAGGGGATCACCTTAGGAGCTAGATTTTACACTTTCAAGTGTGAACAAGGGAAAAATAGATGTGGACAAAGTCAAGTTTGACTAAGTCAACATGCATTCTTGAGGAGGAAGAGATCATCCAAATAAACTAGCTCAATGTGAAAAAGGATTAGCCTAGACACACATGTGAGAACTTGATTGAAGATACATTGGTGTGAAAGGAGGAAATATAGGAGAACTAGGTCCAGTTGACCAAGTCAACAACGCTGTTACAAGAGGAGGGAAACCAACAAAGACAATGCAGTTTTGGGGGAGGAATCTTCACTAGGAAGTCACCTCAACAATGTGTGGGGCCTGAGGTGAGGAGGCTCACCAAGGATAAAAATGAGGGGATAGTAGTAAGGAATTCATTCAGTAATCATACATCTTTGGTATTTTTACTACTTGCATGCTTCAACTTTTTAGCTGTGGTTGCAACACTGTTTAGTGCAAGGAATTCCCAGGCGGGGATTCCATCCTCTCTTTGGATCAGATTGCTTAAGGGATCTAAATGGAAGGATCAGAGCTTCAATTTCATCATTTGGATTATTTCCAATCATCCATATACATATACAACACATTTCCCTTCAGAAACTGTGTCTTTTATGCAGGTGCAGTAGTAGCAGGGCTGGACCCCTGGATTTTGTGCTAGTATTTGAGGAGGAGGTGTTTATTTCCCTCCGGAGGATCTAATAAGAAGGGCCTTTGGAAAATTTATATGCTGATAAGATATTTATGTTGTATTCAGTCATTTTTAATATAGATTTGTAGTATACTGCGTTATTTTCTGTAGTACTTCCTTTCATACATGTGTAATGCCGGAAACCCTTGTCGGGTGTCTTATTTCTGCTGTAAAAGAGGTTAAATCTCCATTTATTTGCTACATGATTAATATAAACCTATGATCAGTATTATTTCATAATTTTCTATAGAAACCCTCATGGGAATTACGCTCTCATAGTCTTCAGAAATTCTGTAGTTGAAAGTCATGGGATTGGGGGTGTTTTTGAGCTATCTCTAGTTGGGGAGGTTTGTTTAACTTAGATAGAATGATTTGTTTAAGCTAAAATTTGGTATGGAAGATGTATAATGTATAAGCCACGGGATAAAAGTCCCATTTCCCATATTTATTGCGTTATTTTCTGAAAATGATGTTTTTATGGTCCAGAATGTTGCATTTCCTCACTTTGGGAGAGAATAGTGAGGCAGATCTCTGCGAATGATCATTAATTTTCTTCTTAAATGTTCCTTTTACATCTTATGAGCTAATATGCATTGTTATGGCCATGATTTTATGAAGCCAAAACTTTGGAATATCTTTAGATATTCTATTTGTTGTAGAAAATCCCCATTTTGGGATGTACGAGGAACTGTCATATTAAGAAACATAACATATAAGCATCATTGAAAAACTCAAAGAGACTCAAGTGAAGCAGAAAACACAGTCACTGTATATTACTGATGATAAAAATTTACAATAGTGGTAGTGTCAAATAACGTTCTCCAACCCCTTCTCATTCGAAGTTCTACCTATTAATAGGCTTTTGTTCATTACATTAGATCTGCCCATCTGGCTAGATCATTGAACCATCAACTTAGACACATATCTTAACCATAAAATATATTCTTGGAACTAAAAATGACACCTAATAACTTAAGACTTACAAGCTTATTAGGACTCTATCTTTCATTTATTACACCCACTTATCTGCAGAATAGGATACTTACATTGATCATGACCAAGCGCTCGAGTGGCACACACCATAACCTAGACAAAAATATACCCACTAGATTTAGGAACTAACACCCCTACTTTTAAGGAGAAGATAAACATAACATTTGATCATATTCCTCATGCTGAGCTGGATAGGTGACATCTTTGTCGAGTAGTGAATCCCTGCTGGAGTGTCCCACTACCACCTTTGAATGCCTCCACATGGTTGTCTACCCTTCAATACGCTTTCCAAACATCAAAATACAACTAAAAACACTTCGCTACAAAAACAGAGTGCAATAGGCATTTTTGTAGCGTAGTTTGGTAGCAAATTCATTTCAGCCATCTAAGTCAACTTTTAGCCTCTCTTTTTGATTGGGATATGTTTGCTAGATAATACGAGCTAAATACAACTCTTGCCCTCCTTTGATTTCCATCCAAAATGAGATTTGTAGAAAAATTATCCTACAGGGATTTCATAGCAAATTCTGGCCTTCAAGCCTGGGCTTCGCTACCAAATTTCCTAATTGGCAGAAAAACACAAAATTTTCATTTTTCTTGACCATTTCACCTTCCAAACTGAAAATTATGTTTCTTGAATGCTGCAAAATTTGTCAAAATGTTTAGGCCAACTCTTCAAACTTTGGGCACTCCATGCTTAGCAGTATAAGGTTGCATCTTCTTAGGCTCATTTATCACTTTGATTTTCAACCCTCTTTTCTTAACTCTTCCTGAATCATCTCCATTTGGTCTTCTAGTTCTTTAACTTATCCCTTAAGCTTTTTTCTTTCAGATTGTAACCACCGATTTTTCTTTAGGTGTTTTTCATTACTCTCCTCAAAGGAAGTATTCTTTTCAACAACTTTTTGGCATTTTCCAGTGATCTATCATATTGGTTCAGCTAATCATTCATTTTTCTTCAAAATCTTCCATCAAATTTTTGTCTACCTTGGCCTCCTGTAGTTCTAACTTGACTTCAATAACCTATGATCTGGCCTCTCTTAACTGTTCCTGCAATACCTGTACTTCAATATTTTCCACCATCTGCTCCTTTCCTTTCCTTTGAACAGAAACCTCTTCTGTTGTTGGAGATAGGTCTATGATGTCTTATGTGATAGGATGCTTTCCTTTGTCAACAATTTATGTCTTCTTGTTTTCCATGACACCATTTGCAAGATGTAGCCTAGCAAGTGATTTCCTTGGCAGGAATATGAAACCTACATCTTCTCCTGCAAAATATAACTTTTTAACAGTCTTACCTTTACGTTTCTTCCTCTTGTCCCCTTCAATGTCTTCTACTTGGACAATTGGAGTCTCTTCAATGTTTATTGCTTGGAGGATGTCTTCAAGATTTCCCTTGGCAATGGTTTGACTTCTAGTTATCCTCCTGCTACTATGCTTGCTAATCTTCTGTTTTTTTCTTGTAGGTGATGGCTATGGGATATCTGCCTCTGGTATAGGTTCTGTTTCAACATCCATTGGCTCCAAGATAGGCTCTGCCTCTTCTTAATTTACACCTTCTGTCACAGATGGAGATGAATTATTTTTTAGCTTTAAAGTCTTCTTAGGTGTCACTAAATCAACTTCATACCCATCGAGGAAAAGGAAAGATGCCCAATCTCTGTTTAATTTCTTCAATTCTTCCAGCACTAAGAGTTTAATTAGACCATGGTGAAAAAATGATGTCTCACGGCCTTCATCCCTGGCTTGAACCTTATCGGACATCTTCCCTAAGATCCTAAACAAAAAGAAAGGAAGATCAATGGGTTGCTTACCAGTAAAATGTAAAAGGAGCTTGAAATGGTACAGGTAAACCATATTAAACCTCCCCTCACAGGTAAAGTACTTATATATCACAAACAACAACTTAGAATAATTTTCCTTCATAAAACTCCTTGGAATGCCAGATGCCATATCAACTCCAATATGTTCTGGTTTGACAAATTCCTCAAAGATCTGCATTTTGAATTTAGTGGCTTTGAAACACCCTTCAACTTCTCTTGGTATCTCTATAGCCTGAGAGGTGGTATCAGGTGAGATTGTGAAATTTAAAACCCCCACCTTCGAGGCTGTGCCTGTAAAGTTCACTGCAAAATCCTTTGATATCTGGGCATGAAATCCTTGAAGCTTCTGACAGAACTGTAGACATCTGACATTTTTGAATGCATCCATGAGACTGGGGTCTTCATTTAATAGCTTGAGGTCCATAGGCTCGTATCTCACACAAGAGCCTCCTCTGTTCTCCTTCTTCTTCATGCCATTCTGCTTTATAACCTCACTCTCTCCCTAATTATGACACCTGCAGATGAAAAAAATGGACAACAAGCTTCTTGCGGTATGAATCAACTCTTCAAAGATGATACTAGACTACTGCATGCAAGGCTCGAACAATAGATGACAGAGAGATGCTTTGAAATGAAATTAAAAATTGCAATTTGAAAGTTGGGATAATGATGCCAAATGTGGGAATACAATTTAATGATGAGGGTAATTATGATCTTGCATGCTTGGGTGATCATGATAACTAATTGGGTGACCTCACCTTTACCCTTGACCATTGGAATTTTGACACCTCACTATGCTCTATTTTTTCTGCAGAAAAACACAATTCCGCAGCAAAGACAGTAATAAACCTGGCAGATTTGCTGAGAATTTTTAGGTGATTCTGTAGCGAAATCTTCCATTCTGCAGTTATATTCGCTACAAAATGGTGAAAAACCAGACAAGTGGCATATGTTTAATTTGAGGCCATGCATGTGAAAACTAAGTGGAATTGGGTGGATTTGACTGACATGACATGAATAATTCATGAACCAACCTATTAAGACCAAATGAAATCGTGGTGAGTGAGGTGAGTGATCCTATTAATAAATTTGAAAATTTATGTGTGATAACACTAGTAGTGTGATAAAATCCCGAAATATGTACCTCTATCTCCGAAGATAGACAATATGGCCAATTCAGTTGAGGATGAAGAAACCCCATAGGTACCTACGCAGTCACTATGTCACCCTTCAGTGTGGTTATGTCACCCCTACTGGATTTGTCGAAAACGAGTCCTATCTGGCCCACTTTGCCTCAACGCCGCCGAGAAGTTACTTCTGACCCGGCTGGCTCATGTCTTCCGTGAGCCCTTCCCGGGCTCGCTTCACCCCTCTGCTTACGTTGCTCGCGTCAACCCCCGCTAGGGCTCACGCCTCTCGTGTCACCCCTCCACCAAATGCGCTGCTCCTCCGCAATCGTATTCTCACCATATTCTAAAATCCCAATACCCAACTACCCCTTGCTGCACCGCTACCTCACCTGGAAAATTCCTGCCACTCACGCCCTGTAATTTTGACTTAGCCCGAAGTGCTACCGCTATGTGTTCTCCAACCCACCCAAGCCTTCCTTTAATACTTTTCGAGAATAAACGATCGTGATTTGATCTCTAATCGATGACTAAGATTAGAAAAGAATGGAGAACTCGTGACTTGTGAACATTCTCACCACATGTCTAAATTACATCTACTTTTTAATTATTTAATTTGCCTAAGTTAGACTTAGGGTCTCCATTAAAATAATTAATTTTTTGAATAAATTAGGTTCTAGATGGAATTTCTCCAAATGATTCTGGGTCTTTGAGATCTCATGTGTTCTAGCCCCTCTAAAATTTTTTGGAGGTAGAGCACATCCGATGCTACCTAAAAATCAACACTCCCTCTTAGCGAGGAAAGTGTTCTAGCAATACTTTAATCTGAAGCATTACTATGATCCACGACATCGGTCCCCTACACAACTAATGCTCGGTTTCTGCCCCTTATCCACTGCACCGCTACCTTATGTACTTCTGACCATGCCACTGCCTTATCTATGCTACAACTTCCTCTCAAATGCTGCATCATGCTTCCCATTTCACTGTCACTGCTAACTACTGCACTGCAACTCAGTTGCTGAGAGTTAAGCAACTGAAGGACATCACCCAAAATACTAACAGACAAGTCAGTATGGTTGCATCTCGATACTGAAGCACCCTTTGCTGCTACAATACGCTGACCCTCTGAAGCTCTGCACTATCTAATGCTCTACACTACGTAAGAATAGCCTATGCACTACTGAAATCCCATCAGCCTTTGCGCTACTGCTTCCACGCTGCTGTTTCCGCCTCTCGGCGTTGTTCCATGTTGAGATTTTGAGGTAGAATTTGATGTAATCTAGCTCCCAAAATTTGTGGAGGGACTAGAGTACATAAGATCTCCAAGACCCAGAAAGTGTTTTAAGAAATTCCATATGGTTTAAGATATATTTAATTAGTTAATCTTTTTAATTAAAAACCCTAAGTATAAGTTGGGAAAATTAAAGGATTAAAGTTAATTAAATTAAGCATGTGATGAGAATGACTTATGTGACGTGGATCAAGAAAAATCTAATCTTAGCTGTTTATTAGAGATTATATCATGACCGTTGAAGTTTCAACGAGAAAAGTATAAGAGAAGGGCTTGGGGTCAGTTGGAGAACACACACACTGGCAGAGCACTGAAGCTAAGCTGGATTTCTATGTCATGGTTTTCTTATATGAGACTCATGAGATGTGGGAAGCCCTAACCACATTGTATCAAGGGAGGTCCGTCCAGAGAAAGATTCTTTTAGAGAACCAACTGAAGTTATTTTGATGTCCAAGGGAGAGGAAATCGATCCTTTCCTATCCAGACTGCAGTCGATCCGGGGATCAATTGACTAGGATGGGGGTGAAGGTGGATGATGATGTCATGGTGAGGACCACTCTAAATTTTGTCACAGAGAACTGCGAAACGTTTGTCTAAAGTCTCTTGGGCAGAGTGGATCTTCCTAACTGGGACAATATGTGGGCTATCCTTCGACGAGGAGATCCGTTGAATCACCAAGAGGCATTACAACACCAGTTCGAGCAAGGTGAGGAAGGAGGAAGAGGAAGACGCAACCCTGGCATCAAAGAGGTGTGGAAATTATATTGCAGCGTATTAGTTTATATCCTCCTACTTAATTTAAATAATACAAATTATTTCTAGAAATTAGGTTCAGAAAATACCAAAAATAAACACAACCACAACCTACACATGCATATCATTTACTGAATTATACACTCATGCAACAAAGTGACACATGGATTTTTGGACATAAGTCCTTAGAAAAACCTAAAGCGGGAAAACCGGTGCAGAAGATATGAGGGTTTATTATTAAGTAGTTCGGAGTACAACAAATCTGGGTTTCAGATCTGGAAAACTCGACAGAGAATAAAAGAAATCAAATTTGTAGCTAACATGAAGTTCTAGTGTCAAATATCAGACTGATCTACACCCTCAAACATGATTTAGAGAACTCAACCTAGATCTGACCCTAGAAACCCTCAGCGCTACTCCTGAGCCCTACTGGTCACTTTGAAGGCAGGGATATTTCCGTGGCTCTGTTAGGGCAATCAGTGATTATTCTTCCCTGCCCGCCTCTCATGTCTGACCGCATGGCTCGAAGCCCCTCCACGCATCTCTTTGTTGATGCCGCTTTGCCTCGCAGTGTTTTCTGGATCAGATCATCCCTCAACTAATACTACCCCTCACTGCAGGAAATTCCACTAGAAATTCTTAGCAAACCCGCCCTAGAATTCTAGATCTATTCCTTAGTTCTACAGAAATTGTGTCTTCAACTGACCCTCAAGCCTATCTCTTCTACTTTTCGTTGAACCCTTCAACGGACGAGATTAAATCATCCATCGACGGTTGAGATTAAAAGATCACATCCAAGTGACTTAAGACAATTTCATCACATGTGTTAATTAATTCACTTTAATTATTTTATTTTCCTAAGTTAGACTCATGGGTCAAAATGTGCATATATCTACTTTTAAACACATCTAAGGCATCAGATTTCAAAGAAGGATAAGACATGGAGGTTTAGGGTTGTTTTGGGCATGGTTATCCTTCGCCACAGGTGCGATTTTACCTCAAGTAGAGGTTGCAGGCATAAGGTGCTTTTGGGCTGTGTTTTGGTGTGATTCAAGTGTGGTCTTCCTCCATAAAGCAGGCCGAAATTCTTCCAAGTGTGGGACAGGTAGGACGCAGACATATCTCCTTGGGTAGAGGGCCGTAAAGCTGAAGGAATACTTCAGGTTAGCACAAACCTTATCTTCCTTGAAATAGGAAGCTGCGAGAGCTTATTTGGGGTCGGTAATTTCCCAGAATGACAGAGAATTGTCGACAAAATTAAGTGGAGGTAAGCCGTAGCTTTGAGAGAAGGCTTGGACATGGAGGATGGGTGTTGGTGCATGTTGATTTTTGTAGCATCAGAAAGTGTTCCAAGTCTCAAAATTGGTAAGAATGCTTGGACATCAGTGT
>JAXQQM020069977.1:0-117276 GCA_034641835.2 Pinus albicaulis | reverse complement strand
GAACTGAAGTGCTCCAAGAGAATAAGTTGTTGTTTAGAGTCTGATTATTATTAAGAGCTAATAATAATCGACATGCATCTATTTTTATATTGACGATCTATAAATAGACTTCGCCCAATATTCTAAAAATAGAATTTCATCTATTTTTCCAACTTGATCAACCATCCACAAATAGCATCCTGCAACTTCTAAAATATGATCATCATGTCTAAAAATAGACTTGCGCCAAAAATAGCCTGCGGGCCCACTTAGTGAAGGCGACTCTTTTCACTAAGCTCATCATCTTGTTGAATCTCAACACTCCCTCTCAACAAGATAGGGATTATCCTTCACCCCGATCCTGCCTCTATGGTATTCGAATTTTCTTCTAGTGAGTGCCTTCGTCAGAATATCTTCATCCTGATCCTCCGTGGGAATGTACTGAAGCAACATGATCTTCCGCTGCACACAATCTCTGATATGATGATATCGGATATCAATATGTTTAGATCTATCATGAAACACAGGATTAACCGAGAGTTTAATGCAACTCTGATTATCACAATGAATCACCGTGGGATCTAAATGTGAACCAAACAAACCAACCAGAATCTTCCTCATCCAGATAGCCTCACATGCAGCTAAACTTGCTGCCATGTATTCTGCTTCCGCTGAACTGAGTGCCACAGATCTCACGGATCTTTGTTTCTGTTGTATAAAGAAAATTAAAGTAGGAATTTTCACATCGTCAAGTCGATCCTGATCTTTACATCTTGTTGCACTTCTGCCCAAGATTCTCGTGGTAAATATGCAGCTTCCGAACCTTCTCTGTATGTACCATAAACCATACTCAGATGTGCCCCTGAGATATCTCAGGACATGCTTGCCCGCCTTCCAAAAGAGCTTGGTAGGCTTAACCATCGCTTGTGAAAGCTATTTCACCGCATAGCATATGCCCAGTCTTGTATTGACTAAATACATGAGCGAACCCACCAACTGTCGATAAACAGTGGCATCCACTACCTCTGCCGATGTAGCATCCTCTTTCTTCCAATTTCTTGGAAGAGGAGTGTCGATAGGCTTGCAGCCTTGCATGTGAAACTTCTCCAGTATCTCCCGGGCATACTTTCCTTGAGACACAAATAGTTCACCTTCCCGCTGCCATATTTCCAATCCAAGGAAATAATGAAGGAGGCCCAAATCCTTCATCTCAAACTCCTTTGCAAGATCTACCTTGCATGATTGTATCAATTGCTCATCACCTATTAGTATTAAATCATCAACATAAAGTACAATTATTAAAAGCTTACGCTCCACCACAATCTGGTACAGGTTTTCATCCGCCTCACTCTTGGTGAAGCTAATTCTAGTGAAATAGCTGTCGATCCGAGTGTACCAAGCATGGGGTGCTTGTTTTAGCCCATACAACACTCTTTTAAGTTTGCACACATGCGACTCGCTGCTAAAGATCTCAAATCCTTCAGGTTGCTCAATGTACACCTCTTCCTCAATGATCCCATTAAGGAACACAGTCTTCACATCCATCTGATGAATGTGCCAACCCATCTGCGCTGAGAGAGCAAGGATGGTTCGTATGGAAGAATACCGTGTGACAGGTGCAAAGGTTTCTTCATAGTCAATCCCCTCAATCTGTGAGAAGCCCCGGGCAACAAATCTTGCCTTGCTACTAGTCGACACTCCATTAACTGACTTCCTTTACCTTGTAGATCCATCTTGATCCTACAACTAATTTTCCCACCGGCCTTGGAACAATCTCCCAAGCACTATTTCTGACAATGGAGTCATACTCCTCCACCATGGCATCTACCCATGTGGGCTCTTGCACTGCTTCTTCAAAAGAAGATGACTCTGTCACGATACACTTGCTCATAAGATCCATGAATCCAGTAAATCGGTCAGGTGATTGTCTCTATCTACGCTATGATGTAGGGACTCCTACATTCTGTGCCGCATCAAGCTTCAGTCTCTCAGCTTCTGTGTTACGCTTTCTAATAGTTCTGATGTTTGGTTCTGCATGAGTGGACTCCTCCACTCCATGAATCTCCTCCTGTGGCTGATCCACATCCAGAGGCTCATCTTTGGGAACAATAAGTTCCTCCTCCGCATGCAAGTGTAGCTCCCTCTCAAGCGACAACTTCATGGCTTTCACCTCATTGAATTTTATATCCCATCGCACAACAGTCATCCGACTGTCTGGAAAATACACACGATAATTATGGGGTGTTTTTGTGTACCCCACAAATATCCTATTTTTTGCAGTTGGCTCCAGCTTCTTCCTGGCGTCCTTTGTCACATGAATGTAAACAGGTGAGCCAAAAATCTTCAAATGAGAAATATCAGGCTTCTTACCAGTAAAAGCTTCTTCGGGTGTACTCATGCCAAGTACTCTATGTGGACAAATAGTTTCCCATAAGCACAGTGTTCATAGAAAAACCCACAAGTGCATTGGTGGGCTATTCATGCGGCATCCTAAATGCAGCACCCATGATCGTTATGTTCTTTCTCTCCATGACCCCATTTTTATGTGGATTATGAGGCATTATGAGTTCTCTTCGAATTCCTTCTTTGCTACAGAAGTCTTTGAATTCGCCCAAGATGTATTCACCACCATTATCGCTTCGTAGAGCTTTCACTTGCTTCCCCGACACCTTCTCCACCAATACTTTGAACTCACAGAACTTTGAGAACGTTTCACTCTTCTTCTGCATGAACAAGATCCAACATCTACGAGGATAGTCATCAAAAAATATAACATAATATCTATGTTTTGTTGTTGAAGCAACCGAGAAAGGTCCACACATGTCTGTGTGAATTCTCTCCAGGATCATCGAATCATGGTTCTCCTTCTTATGAAAGGTGGTCTTCACAAACTTACCCATATTACATCCCTTCCACTGATCTGACTGCGCAAGAGTACCCTTGGGAATTCTAGTAGAAATCTGCTGCAAAATCTTCAAAGTGCCATGGTGAAGATGGCCCAATCTCCTGTGCCATAATTCGCCCTCATCCCAGCTCACCACTTCTTCTGCTTTGCCCACCATTGTAGCGCAACCATCTACCTCTAGCATGTAGATATTCTTAATTCGAACCCCTATCTTCTTGTTTTGACTTGTTGTTTTATGTTGAAGGAAGGCTTTTCCCTCATTGAAAACAACATCATAACCTTTGTCTTCCAGCACTGCGACTGAGACCAAGTTCTTCTTCAGACCTGGAACATGCATAACATCCTTCAACAAGAATGGATTATCGGACTCCCTCTCAAAGGTGACGTGTCCCAATTCCGGTCGCACTATCTCGTCATCATCGCCCATCTCTATATGCATCTGAGGTCCTTCTCCTCCAAGTCACTAAACAACTCTTTGTCTCAGTCATATGGAAAGACGCACCACTATCGAGATACCACCGTCCCATCGACTTGAAACCAAGCATGCGATCGAGAAAAATCCGGCTCAAATTGCGAGGATAAGGCCTCTCCGCTGCGGATCCGACGTATCACCATCTCTTCTTCTTTTGTGGATAGTTAGTGGCGAAATGTCCATGCTTGTTACAGTGAAAACACTTCACTTTGGACAAATCCTGCTTCTTGCCTTTAGCTTCGGATTTTGAAGGAAATTTCATCCCCTTCCCTTTCCTTTATTTGGCAGCCAAAGCGCAATTCTCTTCATCTTCATTCTTCGATGAAGAGCCATCCCTGGTACCTCGCCTTATCTCCTCCTGCACAAGATCCGACCAAAGTCGCTCCCATCCCGACAGTTTCTCCCATCCATTGACAGAGTCTTCGTAGCTATGCCAACTCTTCGGAAGCCCAAGGAGAGCCAAGCTCACCAAGTCTTCATCATCAATAGTAACCCCCACACTTCCCAGTTCATCCTTGCAGTGGACAAACTTCGTGAGGTATTTTGGAATATTGTCGCCCTTCTCCATTTTTATTTTTCTGAGCTTGTCTTTAAGTGCCAACTTCCTCTGGTCACTTCTGCTTTGGAACAAATCTGTCAAAGCATTCCACATTAAGAATGGAGTGGCTTTCCGTGAAGAGTGCAAGGACCTGATATGAGGTCCTTCCCCATTCCAACGAATCCTTCTCATCTTTGTTTCTTTCATGCATCGTAATGCGATGCTAGATCCAGAGCTTATTGGGATTGCTAGCAGTGAACTCCTGAGATTGGAAACAGAAGGCCATAGCCTCCATCCTGTCCTTCCAGGATATGTGATTCGAGCTCCCATCAAGGGCATACTCCAATCTCAACCCGTTGAAAGACATTTCAATGTATACTCAATTTCTGCACCAAGAATCTTCTGTAGCAAATTTGAATTGTCCACCAACACAAACTCACTTCACAATTGCAATCTTCAATCAACAATGCTCTGATACCATGTAGAAATTATATGCACTAAGCATGCATATGTCCAAGATCCACATGATCTCACACTATTTAACTTTATGCAAGATACTGAATCTATTCCACTTGTTAATCTTTTGCGGAAAAATTAATTGCACACACATGTGAAGCATAAACAAAAATATTCAATCGCACATAACACAGTTTTTAACCGGGAAAGCCTGAAGCTGAAAACCCCAACTATATATTATGTAACATGGAGATCATATGACAATCTCATACAAGCATACAAATCTTATCACAAGCTCGCAGTACAATACAATTGTCATACACTAATCAGGACCAATCTTGCAAATCCATGCATCGATCTCTGCCTCCTGCTAGCCTGCCTCCACTACGCAATATCTGCTGAAAAAATAGCTCGGAATGAATTCGAATTACTCCATCCTTGACTGTGCAATCCTCATTGGCATCTCTACTGAGTGTGTGATGCAATCAATGCATCACTATAGTCACAACAGATAGTCTATCTTGCCCTTTCACCTATCTCTCCACTGGTCTCCACTGAAACTGCCATGCACTGTAGTTAACTGTTGTATTGTTCAGTTGATTAATGAGTTATTATTTGTGAATTAATTCACTCCACTCTCACTAGTGTATCAATCAGTTAGACTAGATACAACTAGCTCAACTGAGTCTAACTGAGTTAAACTTAATACAACTCCAAAACTACTTCTTCCAACTATGTCATAACTCTGCTACTTGAGTTCTAACTGAGTCCTCCATGGATTAGCTCCAGTAAACCCTTAGGAATTGCGTAATTCCTTCTATCATCTGATGTGCCACATCTGTGCACTGAACTGAAGTGCTCCAAGAGAATAAGTTGTTGTTTAGAGTCTGATTATTATTAAGAGCTAATAATAAGCGACATGCATCTATTTTTAGATTGAAGATCTATAAATAGACTTCACCCAATATTCTAAAAATAGAATTTCAACTATTTTTCCAACTTGATCAACCATCCACAAATAGCATCCTGCAACTTATGAAATATGATCATCATGTCTAAAAATAGACTTGCGCCAAAAATATCCTGCAGGCCCACTTAGTGAAGGCGACTCTTTTCACTAAGCTCATCATCTTGTTGAATCTCAACATGGAGGCTTTGTTCAGACCCTTCAGTTTCACTGTGAATCTCGGCGTGGGCTGTAGATGGTGAGGTTGCTGCCTAAGGGAGAGTAGTAGGACTTCGAGTGGGAATGATTCTGGGTCCTACAGATGCCCGGGATTCAGCTCTCTTAACGATTTCGTCTATGTATTTCATTCTACCAAGGATTACCAGTCCTTTGGGTTTTGTAGACTTTTGTGAATGGTTTTGATTTTTTTCTATCCTTTTCTTCCTAGTCATAAAACAAGAACACCTATTCTACTAATGTTTGATCGATGGCTGAGAAGTGGGTTAGGGGGCAAGCATTTTGCTTGCCAGTACGTAGGTTCTTACCTCTCATTTGTAATACCCAATGCTTCGTAGCAACAGAGAACAAGGAATGAAGGACATCGCTCTTTAACACTCTCCCCGGCAACGACGCCAAAAATGTCGGTTCTCTAAGGTGACTATTATAGGCAACCTCTAAGCTTCTCATTTAATTGTCAACCCAGGGTAATTCTTCTTATTTCAAGAGTCGAGCACATTATATGCGAGTGACATCGAAAATAGTTACTCTATATTAGTGTGAAGAAGATCAATTAATTCTCGAAGTTCAATCAACTCAAAGGGAATGGAATTTGTACATTACCGTTAACTATCCTATCTAAATAAGCCTAGTGAGAATAATATATGATTGAAAAACACACTCAATGAATTGAACAACAGTCCTACTGAATGGAACAACAAACTCAATGAATTGAACAGCAATTTATTATTTTAATTTTGCAATGGAATTCTCTTGCGAACTAACTGACTAACATTCTTCTGTATTAAGCACAACAAGAAATTCTATAGTACCAATGGAAAGGATCTAGTTCTTGGCGACATAAAGCATTGAACATAGATTGTGATAAAGCTCAAAAACAAAATATAAAGGAATTGAGTAAACGATGAAAATGTCCAACAGTTATAAAACTATTACTGCAAACCAGAAACATGAGCAATAAACTACGTGAGTGGCACAGGAAACTACAACATCATAGGCATAGAATTTTAACAAGTAGAAATATATCTCATAGAACACATTAGATAACTGAACATAAATTTTGTAATTAACGTACAATACAGAGGTGAGCGCGGAAACTCCCAGCACTGGGCCCAAACCACCAGAAGTCCAATGCAATGGAAAACTCAGGAAATGATTATTCAAAATACCAAAATTATTTATTAAAGAAGTTAAGACATGAATACAACTGGACAGTTCTGTACTGATACGCCTACTACAGAAAAATAATTCTTATTTTCGCCTCCCTTCTCTCGTCCATCCTTGGCCTTTTTAAAGGTGATTTCACTCCGTGGAATGGTCTTTTCCAAACGACAGCCCACTGAGCGTGGATGTCATTTGAGTTCTTCGGACGTGGACCTGTCTTTCCACCTTCCGCTCATCCCCGGGGGTTACTATGGATTCATGTTCTCTGTCTGTTAGCTGTCTTCTGTTCATTGTCGATTCAGCTGCCTCATTTACCTGCGAATAAAGATGAAATAAGTCAAATCTTCGTTGTTTTAAACATGCTTCTTACCGTTAGTCAATTTTTCCTAGCTTTGCTTTAACCCTCCTTTCCTTTACTGTTAAGATGAGAGAAATCCTAAAAATGTATGATAATTCGAAGTAAAAGTAGGGTGAAATCATACCTTAATTCCAGCCCAACACACCCTCTTTGATCCCCTCCAAAACGAGATTGATGCTAAAACCATAATCTCGGATATGTCAACTCAATGGAGAAAGAATTACTCTTATGCCAAAAAAGGGAAGAGTGTTGTCAAAAGAATCTCGTACATTCTCCCTTATGTTCTCCTCTGGAACATATGGCTCATGTGGAACAAATTCATCTTTAGTGAGAAAAAACCATGCATTCTAAAAGTGCAGAGTAAGACCTGGATCCTAATTGCAGAAACCATTTTAGCTAAAAAAAAGAGTCATTTTAACAATAATGACTTGCAATTAGAGGAAAGACATCTATTCAGAAGAGTGCTTGACATCCTCTGGAGGTGTAATAAACCTCCTACAAAATAACAAAATCACAAATAACAATGGAAATTAAGGCTCAAAGAAAATTAACTTATAGAATGGCTTGATAGATTAAGCAGACCTAAGTTATTCTTCAATGGAGCCTCAAAATCAAATCCTGGAGCAGCAGGAGCTAGAGGTTTCATCTTGGATGAGCAGGGAAATAATTTTGCCTCCTTCAAGTGGGGATTAGGTCGGCTGTCGAACAATAGAGCTAAAGCGTATGCCTCAATGCAAGGCCTTCAAATAATTAAGAGACTCAATATCAAGAAGGTTATGGTTTTTGGGGACTTGTCAATTGTAATCAACATGATGTTGAATTATGCTCTGTCTCCCAACATCGACCTCAGTAGATTAATCATTAGGTGTCGTAACTTGAGTAATGAGATAGGGGATCTCTCTTACTATCACATCCTTAGAGCCAACAATAAGAATGTTGATTCTCTGGCCAATAAGACCCGCCTCAGACCCCCTGGTCAACTCTCTTCCCAAGGTCACACCAACTACTCCCCTATTCCATGAATCCTCCCCATTGCGCGCTCTTTGTCATCAAGATCTTTTGTGCCCCCTCGATTTTATTCCTACCAACCTGTCATCCCCATCCCCTTCCCTACCCCTATCCCATGACCCTATCCCCCCATGCTTCCCACTCCTCTCTCTTCCTCAGCACACCCCTGTGTCTTCCCTTCCTTTTTTTCCCTCCTCCCTTATTCCCGCATATCACTCCTCTTCGTTGTGGTGCGCTCTCCCTGTTGCCTTGCTATATTCCTGGAGTTTTATTCCCCCTATCCCCGACCCATAGTTGTACTTTGTCCTTCAGCACCTCTGCAACCTTGACCCCTCTCTATCACAGTCGCGCTCTCCCCCTCCTTGTTATCAGTCGAAATGAGGAGTGAAAACTGCTTCCATTTCTCAGACATGCAAGCGGAAATGGACCTGATCAAAGCTTAGTTGAAGATAGTGTAGGAAATGTTGGCAATATGTTTCTGGTATCCTATTATATTGAATTGATTGTCCTTGATGGCAACTCTCTGACAAAGGATGCAGATAAAGATTGTATGAAGAACTCAGAAATCCATCAGCAGTTCTATACAAGCAGAATATAAGACTGAATGTATATATGCTTTTCTTGAATAAGTTCGGTGTATGTATGCATCCTGACGACAGATAATTGAAATCTGTGATAGTTAAGAAACCCGGTGTTGGGTTTGATGGTGCTCTGTATACAGTTAGAGGTACCAATGTTAATACGGTCGACTATGTATCCCGACTAGTAGACAATGAACCAACGTGTGATAACCCTCTGTATTATGAAGTGAGGTGTTTATCTATGTTCCAAATGGTGGATCGAATGCACGCAGAGAACCGAGTCAAATAGTCCATAAGGATTTCATCGGAGCTGTATAACAGTATTGTGGTTATATGAACTGATAACGCAGAGAAACGAATTGGCGAAAGTACGCAAACGGAACCTGGAGTAGAGGGGCGGAACCTTGCGGATGAACAGTGAACGCGGTTTAAGGCTGGAAGCGGTTTTTATCACACCACCTTTGCAACGAAAGTGGTATTTGAGAATCGCGAGCGATTCCATAGAACAGTCGACACGTGGCGTCGGGCTAAGTTCCAAAACCGCCATCACTGCGCGCCATCGCACGTTAACGATCGACCAAGGAGGCCGCGCGATATTGTTGAGCGCCGTCGATCTGGAGGGGAGCCATCGAACAACGGTCGTATGAGGAAGATGCACGAAGGTTAACCAAAGTACGGCGCGGGAATTTGATTGGACTGTTGATCATATACGTGGGGCCCGGAGTCAAAGGTTTATTAACAGACATGAATAAAGTTATGACCAGCACCGGACCTTGGTAAATGTTTATTAACCTTGGCTATAATATTATATGGCGGAGATAAAGATTACCTTTGGGTCGATTCATGTTGTGAGAGTGTGTTGTGAGAGTAGGCATTAGTGCATATGGAAGAGCGTAGGTTAGGATTCCAATGGATTGGTTCGCCTTTTAATACGTGGGTTGATATTAAGGAGAGAATTTTTGTATGCCTTAGGGGAGGAGTCATTACTAAAAGGAGAAATTTGGTTAATATCTCAATCTCAGTTGGGATATTAAAAAAACAACAGATTAATTATCTAATTGCGAACCAAGAAAATAGAGCAGGTGAGAGATTGTTTGGGGCCCAGGTAGACCATTTGGATTATCTATGATCTCATCCGGGAATACCATCGGCGATTGAGTGGTTTTGACTCATGGTATTAATAAAGGCTAAAACTATATAAGGAGAAGAGGATCATAGTGCAATGTGTGCATGTGGAGGGGTTGTTAATGAATAAATATCTTTAAGAGATATCTGCATGATTGAACTCTGTTTCTGAAAAATTTGAATCTATGATGCACCTATGGATATGATGAAGGTTCAATATCTCTAGATCTAGAAATGATGAATCTCTAGGAAGATCTGCAAAAGTAATCATGAAGACCTGGTGCAAGTCTGATGAAGAAATTGAAGAAATTTGGTGGATCTGAGGGTTGAAGCCTTCAGTATGAAAGTGGAAGCTTTCTACCAGTAGAAGCTAATGCTAACATCAGGGGGTCGTAGCTCCCTTCCAGGTAAGGCTGGTAAATGATATCAGGGGGTTGGAGCTCCCTTCCAGTTGTAGCTGGAAAACAAGATAAGGTTGCAGCCTTCTGCAGGTAGAAGCCTGCGTACTGATATAAGTCTGCATCAGTACAATGTTGTAAAAGGTTTTCTTTATAATAAATATTGAAGACAGAGACAACAGCAGAGGTGGTTTTCTCCCGAATTGGGTTTCCACCTTAAATATTGGTGTTCATGTGTGTTGCTTATGTGTGATGGTTTATTCTGTTATTACTGCACATGCGTACTGCTTACTAAACATCTGATGAATGAATGATGCAATTATCTAAGTAAAGAATTATATGCATAATAATACCTATGGACATATGCAAGTTTTCTTAAGGATATCCGCGTGTACACATGAGTTGGATTCAGTAAAGTAGCGTATGGTTTTGAGAGAAAGAAAAAGCAAAAGTTTTCAATCAGCTCAAAATACTGATTCACCCCCCCCCCCCACCCCTCTCAGTATTTTTCTTAATAATTGGTATAAGAGCAGGTCCTTCTGAAAAGCTTAGCCGCTAGAAGGAAGATCAATCAAGATGAGCAATCAAGATGGAACATCATCTATCAGGCCTCCGCTCTTCAAAGGAAACAATTTAATCTTCTGGAAAACAAGGATGAGATCCTATCTTCAGTATCTGGGAGCAGATGTATGGGCTATTGTTGAAGCAGGATATCAATATCCAGCTGCAGTACCAACAGATCCAACAGAAAGATAGAATTATGAAACAAATTCAAAGGAGGTTAATGCTCTATTGGGAAGTCTAACTAAATCAGAATTTGTCAAAGTCATGCAGTTGGATACTGCAAAGGCAATATGGGAAAAAATAATTCTAAGTTATGAAGGTGATGCAAAGGTAAAAAGTGCTAAACTCCAAACTCTCAGAATTCAATATGAGAATCTAAAAATGCATAATGAGGAGAGCATTGCCAATTTATTTTTACGTCTTGATGATATTGTAAATCGTATGAGAAATATGGGAGAAACAATAACCGAATCTACTTTGGTTGAGAAAGTTTTAAGATCACTAACAGCAAAATTTGAGTCAAAAGTTTCTGCTCTTGAAGAAAAGCAGGATCTTCAAAATCTTACTGTGGTGCAACTTCATGGCATACTAACTGCATGTGAAATGAGAAGAGGAGGACCATCTGAAGTCAAAGAAGCCGTCTTTAGAGCTTCTACAAAAGGGAAAGAAGTACAAGAGACAGAAGGATTAGGGTATATCTCAGAAGATGATGAGGTAAATTTTGTAAATAAACTCCAACTTGGCACAAGACGGTTCAGAGGTAAGCTTCCTTTCAAATGTTTTGCTTGTGGAAGAGTTGGTCATTATGCTACTAAGTGTCCTCATAAAGAAACACATGGAAAAGGGAAGGAAGTAGCAAGAAAGAATAAGAATCGGTTTAGCACTAGAAAAATTTACTATACTCATGAAGACAGTGATGGGTTATCAGACAGTGAGGAAGAATGTGAACAAGATCTTAGACTTCTCATGGCATTTGAAAAAGAGTCTAGAGAAGAAAAGGATACTTTTATGCATTCTTTAGAGGACAATTATTTTCTTGATGAAATCAATCAACTCAAAATATGCTTAGAAGAAATTAAAATATCCATAGAAACTCTGAAAAACCAGCTTCAAGAAAAGGAGAAACATAATGAGAAATTAGAATGTGAAATAGTAAGTCTAATAAAAGAAATTGAGAAAGTAAAGACTTTGAATCTTAGATTTTCTACAGGATCTGAAACCTTAGATGATATTATCAAGGTACAACGTTCTCCTCTTCTAAAGACAGGTCTTGGATATATCGGAGAATCTTCTCAGGCTTCAGCACCAAATTATCTAAAAGCAGCTACAGCCAGTACACAACATTCTGCCCCTCAGCAAGGGAATAAAGAATCTTTACAGATAAAGCATGACCATCTCAATTCAAAGAACACTAACAGGAGTACCTTTCAAAGAAACACCAATCAACAGGTAAATTCAAGTAGAAGATTTCATGATTGCAGAAATTTCTTCTTCAATGGACAATGTTTCTCATGTCACAATTTTGGTCATAAAGTTGTTCAATGTGTTGCATATAAAACCATCATGACAAGATAAGCAAGAAAGAAAAGGATTGATATTGGAACAAAGAAGAATACATATAACAACTTTTCTCCTCTTCAAAATGAAGTTGAATGTGCTTATTGCAATAAATTTGGCCATGAAGAATCTGAATGCAGGAGCAAAGTCCAGCCAAAAGAACATTTTCCTTCAAACTCCAAAGTGTGGAAAAAGAAGGAATTACAGGTTGAAAATTATGGCATAGCTTTATTTGCAGAAGGTGAAGAAAATCAATGGTACATTGATAGTGGATGCTCAAAACACATGACAGGTGACAAAAACAAACTTCTTGCATATAGTGATCTAGAAAAAGAAAAGAATGTTACATTTGGAAATGATACTCCTGTTGTCATTAAGGGAAAAGGGTCTGTTTTTCTAAAAGAAAAGGTGAAAGCCAATAATGTCATGTATGTGGATGGATTAAAGCATAACCTGTTAAGTGTAAGTCAAATGTGTGATCAAGGAACTGAAGTTGTCTTTAGTTCAAAAGAATGTGTGGTACGTGATCTTGATACAGGTAAAACAATTATAAAAGGAAATAGAACTCCAAGCAATCTGTATGTATTGAAGAACTGCAAAGAACAATGTTACTTGAGTAAATCTTCAGAAAACTAGCTATGGCATAGAAGGTTGGGGCATCTGAGCTTCTCTCAAATCAACAAATCAAGCAGACTTAAAGTTGTTCGTGATCTTCCCAATATTACTCTACCTGAAAGTATCATATGCAAATCTTGCCAATTCGATAAGCAAACCAGAGTGAAATTTAATGCCAAGGAAGGATCATCAAGTAAGCCTCTTGAACTCATTCATACTGACATATGTGGACCTATGAGGAAAAATTCACCACGTGGTGAAGAATACTATATCTTATTCATTGATGATTTCTCCAGAATGTGTTGGATTGGGTTGATTAAACACAAAGATGAAGCATTTGAGAAATTTCAGATCTTCAAAGCACTGGTTGAAAATGAATTAGATCTAAAAGTCAAGTGTCTTAGATCTGATCGAGGAGGAGAATATACATCAGATGAATTCCTTGAATTTTGTGAACAACATGGCATAAAAAGGCAGTTTTCTGTAGCTGGCACTCCACAACAAAATGGCGTAGCAGAAATAATGAATATAATAGTTCAACAAATGGCTAGAGCTATGCTTGATGATTCCAGAACACCTGACACATTTTGGGGAGAAGCAACACATACAACGGTAAATATTCTTAACAAGGCACATGTTCGTGTAAATAGTGATAAAACTCCATATGAACTCTGGTATGGTAATCCTCCCACTGTGAAGCATTTTAGAGTTTTTGGAAGCAAATGCTTTATCAAAAATAATGATGAAAAACTTGGTAAGTTTGAACCCAGAGCAGATGAAGGAATACTTCTTGGTTACTCCTCTAGGAGTAGAGCATATAAATGTTACAATAAAAGACTTTGGAAGATTGTTGAATGTATTGATGTTGTTATTGATGAGTCTCCTACAGCTCCAAAAGAAGAAAAAAAAACAACAAATGAAGACGATGGTGACATATATCCTTCTACATCAAATAGAAATGATATAGACAGTGAACCCAATGAAGAACCTGAAGATGATTTATTTGAAAAAGCTCCATCCAGATATGTTCAAAAGAATCATCCAGAATCTCAAATTTTGGGAGATAAGGGATCAGGTGTACAAACAAGAAGGACTCTTATGGGATCTTCTAGCTATCTGGCATTTATATCCACTATTGAACCACACAATGTCAATCAAGCTAGCAAAGATGAATGTTGGATTCAAGCCATGAATGAAGAGCTTGATCAAATTGAAAAGAATCACACTTGGGACTTAGTACCAAGACCTCATGACAAAAATGTCATTGGAGCTAAATGGATATTCAAAAACAAGTTAAATGAGAATGTGGATGTTATAAGAAATAAAGCTAGACTTTTTTGCAAGGGGTATGCTCAACAAGAACGTATATACTTTGAAGAAACTTTTGCTCCTATAGCTAGACTTGAAGCCATAAGAATGTTTCTTTTTTTTTCAAGGTTCCAACAAATAAAATTTTATCAAATGGATGTTAAATCTACTTTTCTCAATGGTGATCTAGAAGAATAAGATTATATAGAAAAACCAGAAGCATTCATTTTTGGAAATGATGAAAAACTTGTTTGTAGACTTAAAAAGGATCTATATGGTCTCAAACAAGCTCCAAGGGCATGGTATTATCGTCTTGACAAATATCTTCATCAACAAGGATTTTCAAATGGGTCTGCTGATAGCAACTTATACACAAAAATCGAAAAATGATAAACTATTGATCGTGGTTGTATATGTTGATGATATCATTTTGGAAGTAATGAAGAGTCTATGAGTCAGAAATTTTCTTCTATTATGCGCAAGAATTTAAAATGTCTTTACTTGGGGAACTAACATTCTTTCTTGGCTTGCAAGTGCATCAAACTGCAGATGGTATATTCCTATCACAAGCAAAATATCTTAAGCAAATTCTGAAGAAGTATGGCATGGAAGAATGCAAACCCGTAAGTACACCAATGATAACCGGATGCAATCTCAGTTCTCATGATGATTCTCCCACGGTGAATCAACCAGAATACAGATCAATGATAGGAAGTCTACTTTATCTCACCGGGACTAGACCAGACATTATGCATGCAGTTGGGATTGTTGGACGATTCCAAGCTAATCCAAAAGAGTCTCACCTTCAGGCTGTCAAAAGAATATTCAAATATCTACAAGTAACTCAAGACTTTGGACTATGGTATCCAAAGAATGCTGATCTCACTCTTCATGCTTACACTGATGCAGATTGGGCTGGAAATGTTGATGATCGGAAAAGCACTAGTGGTGGTGCATTCTATATGGGGCCCTGGTTAGTATCTTGGTTCAGAAAGAAGCAAAGCTCTATTGCCTTATCTACAGCAGAAGCAGAATATGTGGCTGCCGCATCATGTTGCACTCAACTTCTTTGGATGATGCAAACCTTACAAGACATTCAAATCAAATGTTCACTTCCTATTTCCATTATGTGTGATAATACAAGTGCCATCAGTATCTCAAAGAATCCTGTTATGCATTCCAAGACCAAGCACATTCCCATCAAGTATCACTTCTTACGTGAACAAGTGCTTGAACAAAAGGTGAAGTTGGAGTATGTTCCATCCAAAGAACAAGTTGCTGATATATTTACCAAACCTCTACCCAGGAAGCGTTCGAATATCTCAGACAAAAGCTGGGAGTAGTCTCTGCCATGCAAAAGATCAGATCTACTTAAATACAGAAGATTTAATTGGATATGTGGATTACCTGCAGGTTTTGGTCTAACGGCAATCGTGATTCCTGCAGGACAGTCGCGTATATACGCAAGTTTATACATAGAAAACCACGTATGGGTATTTTTCTGGGTTAGCATTCTTCAGCACAGTTGTGGTGCTGTTGGGTATCTCTGGATGCACAAGTTAAGGGGGAGCATTGGTCATGTGGAAAGGAAGCATTGTTGGCATTCTAATTATTTGTTGTAGTCTGATCTCATGCTTGAGAATCTTTGATCTTGAGTGTATAAGTCATTTTTGTTATTTCATTGAATATTATGTTTGAAGATGCAGCATGATCTCAGGGGGAACATGGTATTGTCGGTACAAAGGATCTTGATCTATCCTTTGCCCTTGATGTCAAACGGGGAGAATAGTCCTGAATGTATTTCTGGTCATGGTTGCCATCAAGTCCAAAGGGGGAGATTGTTGGCAATATGTTTCTGGTATCCTATTATATTGAATTGATTGTCCTTGATGACAACTCTCTGACAAAGGATGCAGATAATGACTGTATGAAGAACTCAGAAATCCATCAGCAGTTCTATACAAGTAGAATATAAGACTGAATGTATATCTGCTATTCTTGAATAAGTTCGGTGTATGTATGCATCCTGACGACGGATAATTGAAATCCGTGATAGTTAAGAAACCCGGTGTTGGGTTTGATGGTGCTCTGTATACAGTTAGAGGTACCAATGTTAATACGGTTGACTGTGTATCCCAACTGGTAGACAATGAACCAACGTGTGATAACCCTCTGTATTATGGAGTAAGGTGTTTATCTATGTTCCGAATGGTGGATCGAATGCACGCAGAGAACCGAGTCGAATAGTCCATAAGGATTTCTTCGGAGCTGTATAACAGTATTGTGGGTATATGAACTGATAACGCGGAGAAATGAATTGGCGAAAGTACGCAGACGGAACCTGGAGTAGAGGGGCGGAACCTTGCGGATGAACAGTGAACGCAGTTTAAGGCTGGAAGCGGTTTTTATCGCACCACCTTTGCAGCGAAAGTGGTATTTGAGAATCAGGAGCGATTCCATAGAACAGTCGACACGTGGCGTTGGGCGAAGTTCCAAAACCGCCTTCACTGCGCGCCATCGCACGTTAACGATCGACCAAGGAGGCCGCGCGATATTGTTGAGTGCCGTCGATCTGGAGGGGAGCCATCGGACGACGGTCGTATGAGGAAGATACGCAATGGTTAACCAAAGTACGGCGCGGAAATTTGATTGGAATGTTGATCATATACGTGGGGCCCAAGGTTTATTAACAGGCGTGAATAAAGTTATGACCAGCGCCGGACCGTGGTAAATGTTTATTAACCTTGGCTATAATATTATATGGCGGAGATAAAGATTACCTTTGGGTCGATTCGTGTATATGGAAGAGCGTAGGTTGGGGTTCCAATTTGGATTGGTTCGCCTTTTTAATACGTGGGTTGTTATTAAGAGAGCATTTTTGTATGAGGTCATTACTAAAGGAGAAATTTGGATTAATATTTCAATCTTAGATTGAGATATTAAAAAACCTTACATTAATTATCTAATTGCCAGACCAAGAAAATAGAACAATGAGAAGTTGTTTGGGGCTTGAGTAGACCCCGCTGGATTATCTATTTGATCCCGTCCAGGAATACCATCAGAGGTTGGGTGGTTTTGACTCATCGTATTAATAAAGGCTAAAACTATATAAGGAGAAGAGAATCATAATACAACGTGTGCATGAGGAGGGGTTGTTAATAAATAAATCTCTTTAAGAGATATCTGCATGATTGAACTCTGATAGATCTGAATCTATGATGCACCTGTGGATATGATGAAGGTTCAAGATCTCTAGATCTAGAAATGATGAATCTCTAGGAAGATGTGCAAAAGAAATGATGAAGACCTGGAGCAAGTCTGATAAAGAAATTGAAGAAATTTCGTGGATCTGAGGGTTGAAGCCTTCAGTATGAAAGTGGAAGCTTTCTGCCAGTAGAAGCTGATGCTAACATCAGGGGGTCGTAGCTCCCTTCCAGGTGAGGCTGGTAAACGAGATCAAGGGGTTGGAGCTCCCTTCCAGTTGTAGCTGGAAAACAAGAAAAGGTTGCAAACAAGTAGAAGCATGCGTACCGATAAGTCCGCATTAGGCAATGTTGTGTGCGGTTTGTAGCTCATAATAATATTGAAGATAGAGACAACACGTCGGTGGTTTTCTCGAATTTTTCCACCCTAAATACTCGTGTTCATGTGTGTTGCTTATGTGTGATGGTTTATTCAAATATTATCAGTATGCTTACTCCTTACTAAACATCCGATGAATGAATGATGCAATGATCTAAGTAAAGAATTAAATGCATAATAAGACCTCCGGACATACGCAAGTTTCTCAAGGATATCCGCGTGTATACGCGAGTTGGGTTCAATAAAGTAGCGTATGGTTTTGAGAGAAAGAAAATCAAAAGTTTTCGCCGACTTCTTAAATATCGATTCACCGCGCCCCCCCCCTTAGTATTTTTCCTAACAGAGAATCATCGTGTATATACCAACTTCCTTCTGCTACTGCTTCTTAATCACTCACAAAGCAGCTGAGGGGAGCAAACAACTGTTGTGTGCATATAGAAGAATATATGAAAATTCTGTGCTACATGGTGGATAAAAGAACAGTCCAGAGCTCAAGCTCCAACAACGCGCCCAATGCTAATTTGGACAAAAATCTTGGCACCACAGACAACTCAAATGCTTGGCAAGGCAACACGAATTAGTCTTCAGTCCACCTATAGTCATCTTAAATATTATGTCTTTTAAATTCACTGTTATGTTGTCTTAGTTTTTTAGAGTTTACAAAGAATCTGATATGCAATTCAGTAGCAATAGCCAATATGCAAGAGGCTCGGTTTTTGCCACATCACCCCTCCTTGACACTCTACTTTGTAACTTGAATGTAATGGAGATTTCACTCCACAGTATTTTTGGAATATAATCAACAACTGACTTTGTTAAAAAAACAAAAAACAAAAAACATTCTAAGTTTTGCTTCGACTTGCCTTATGTGAGAGTTGTATATAAGCGGAAAACATATTTATGTAGGATATTTGTCAAACATGTTGAAAGGTTATATCCTAAGGTTAAGAATTTTCCAATCATGTCCCATTTCAAATTTCATTTCCAAGAGTGTAATTGATTTGGCCTGGGAGTGCATATTTGTTCTAACAGTGATCATTGCCAGATATGTTCAATTGCTATTCCAAAACACTTGGATTTCAATGTATAACGTTTCCTTTATGAAAATGGCTATTGTATGTTGCATAAAATGGATTTATATTTAGGTTGGAATGATCATTATCACATAATCAAACAAGTGCTACATAGTAACTAGTCTATGTCGCTTCGTTTAAATATAATTAAATTAATGATTAGTAACTTTATGATATTGCTTCATATGATGAGTAATACAAGGTATTTGAGTGTTGTCTTGCTCGAACTTTCGAGATTGCAATTTTGTTTTATAGTGTTTTGAATTTAGATTGTTTGTGTGGTAAGGCTTCACACTATATCATACTGTAATTGATAATGTTTAAAAAAAATAAAAAATGCATTCTTTAAGTTAGGTTCTAGGTTAATATGTGAATTGGAAAAGTCATCTTTGGTAAATGCCTAAATGCCAAATTATCTTATAGAAAAAAGTATTTACTTTTTTATTTAGTATTTACTTTCTCAAAAAAAAAAAAAGTTTTGTCATGTACAAAAAAAAACATGATTATTATACATCACTAATTATTCCCAAAATAAAATCATGTTTAACTTTTGTAAGTGTTTATAAGACATTCTATGAAAATATTAATTGCATTCACTTAAGAAAATTATAGTAAGATGTGGTTCCATATTACTTTAAATTTATTATATAATAGAGTAAAATTTATTTCACATTAAGGTTGTTTTGAATCACAACTTTGAATTTGTAAAATTATATATATATATATATATATATATATAGATATTGGAATCTATTCTGTGAAATCGAATTTATGGATATAAAAAATAATAACTATTTCTATCCGTATCTCCCATATGGGGGATACCACATATATTTATTCTATTCATGTTTCTCATTCTTTTATTTTGATCAAAAAGGAGTTTCGATATGATAAGAGTACTTGGTCTACTATGGGATCCATTATCATCATGGGTAGAAGTCTCAGGTCCGATCATTTTATTTGGGCTATATTATGGATTTATTGCTACATTGCCTTTTGGTCCCTCTAAAATCTATTCCATGAGATCCTTCTTTTCGGGAGAAACTCTCTATGGTATAATAGCCATAAGTGGTTCTATTACGGGACAATTAATAGTCTTTTTGTCCATGTATTATTCGCCCATCTATGCACTGTCACTGTGAAACTCTATGTAACAATTATATATATAATTTTTACAAATTCAAAGTTGTGATTCAAAACAACCTTAATGTGAAAACAATTTACTCTATTATATAATAAATTTAAAGCACAGGGAGCTACATCTTACTATAATTTTCTTAAGTGAATGCAATTAGTATTTTCCTTCCTATGTCCATAAAACACCAAAACAATATGATTTTAGTTTATTGTAAAAAGAAGTGTAAAAAATTATATTAAGCAAAACATTTTATAACAGAAATATCTTACTATTTTTGTGTTAAATTATATATATATATATATAATTTTAAAATAAGTAAAAAAAATAGACTAAAAAAGTGGTAATTGAAAATAAGATATTGTCTTTCCTAGCTAAAAGACTCCATTATATATACTACAATATTATTGAATTGAATTGAAGTGTAATTTGCATTTGACATATAAAAATAAAGTTGTAGTAATAAAAGAGTCATGTGTATAATTCCATTTCATTTGATAGAGTATATATATATATATATATATAATATTCAAGTTAGTGTTAAAGTTTAAAATGCTCTCAATTTAAGTTTTACTAATTGGTAAATTGAAATGTTTTGTTAATTGTATTATGCATTGTTTGTAGGTATGAACAATTTTGTTATTATTTCTTTTATTGAAATAAGAATTTATACACATTTATTTTTGTCAACCATTATATTTTTATTAATATAATACTTTTTAATAAATCAAATATAAATTAATAAAATATATAAATAACTAAATGTATTAAACCTATAAAATTAACTCAAATATAAATTAATAAAGTATATATAAATAAAAATTTATAATTATTGAAATATATATATAATGTGTAATATATATTTTTTATATTTTAATAATTAACTCAAATGAACAAATAAATGCATGGAAACTCATTCATATATTCTATCATGCATACCTATGACCTTTACCGAGGGTTCCATTATTATGTGCAATAGCTGGTCAAACTGCTCTTGCTTTCGTATGGTATCCTCCTTTATCATTTTTCAGGAACAACTATGCTTTCTTCTCTCATGATGATGGTTACAAGAGTTTATAGATGGGTAAATAATAATCCCAGGGAATGAGTTAATACTTGGATTATTAGGCTGTTTCATCATGCTCTCTGAATGTCATATTATTCATATTTTAATGATAGTATGGAAAAGCAGTGATTGGCTTGTTGCATAGTGATTGTGATTTGCTATTGTAAATGTGTTATTACACAATAAAAAAATTTATAAAGATCATTATTAAGATTTAAGATTTTTTTTTTAATTTGAGTTGTGATAAATAATATACTTAACAACAATGCATTAAATACAACAATATATTAAATACTTTATAAATCTAAATATAGAGAATTATAAAATTTGATTTATATGATATATCTAACATTTATTTTCACCTATATAATATTTAATGAAGCATATACTTGAACCTATATGATATTTAATGAAACATATATAGTTTAAGTGAGTTGTAACATCATTATTTTTTATAAATGTTTTTAAATGAATTATAACTAGTTATTTGGTTGCACATTAAGCCAAATTTTGCTTTAGCTATGCCATCATGTGTACTTATGACTCTTACGAGGATTCCATTATCATGTACAAATAACTCATTTCATTATAAAGAGTTAAGGATGGATCCCGCTTACATGGAGTTGCTAGTGTATATCACATCTAGACACAATCAGAATAGTAGTATTATGGTATCTCCAATGTATATCACATCCGAACATGATCGAAATAAGAGTAATATGGTAGATTGTAGGGATTGTGGCCCATATTCATTCTAATGTTGTAGGTTTTCGCATATTATTTTTTTCATAATTGTTGTTAGCTTAGGAGTGATAGGATTTTTGTATTATTGGTTAGTAAATCTATGCAATGAGCAATAAGGTGTTAAACTTCATAGCCAATCATGTTAACAATAAAGAAATTTAATTATTTTGATAAAATATTAAATTTTAAATTGTAATGGTAAAATATAGAATTTTCGTAATTTTTTTTGGTCAAACTCAATATAATATGAGTTTGACAAAAAAAACTAATGCAATATCTACTGCCTACGGTAGACATAATAAGTACATATCTTAGTGTGCATTTATTTGAGGCACACATACCCATGACTTTAACGCTACAAAATTGATCCAATTTGGTAGATTCTTGCACAAAAAAAATTTCTATGTGCAAAATTAATGTTAACTATGAGTAAAAAAGTACTCTCCAAGTTGAATCATTTAATTTGGCCTTGAAATGAAGTTTGGGCGTGCATTTTTTTTGAAATAGACCAAAATTGCCTTGCTTCACTAAAATGCACGCTCGAGCTTCATTTATTGGCCAATCTGATTGATTAAATTTGTAGATTATGTATTTAATAATTTTACACACTTTTACATTGTTATATATTTACTTTGAGCTTTTATACTTCAAGTTTCATACAACATTATAAGTTTTTCTTTGACTTGCTTTATGTGAAAGTTATGTATAAGTGGGAAACATAGTTATGTAGGATATTTTCGAGACATGATGATCAGGAGCTCAAGTCCAAGTCATGGAAAAGCTCAAAATTGAAAGTGCTCAAAATCATTTGGAACTTGAGCGACTAGATAGGCCTCAGCAATGCGATCCCAATGCCGTGAACGGCACTCAAATCCGACATACTCAAATCCGACTTCGCATGTGAAAGTTATGAAGGTTTGAAGTTTACAATTCCCTTCAAAAATTGAGTTTGACCAAGTTTGACTTTTAATTTGAAAAATTAAAAAAGGAATATTCCAAAGAATATTCCTAGAATATTCCTCAAAATATTCCATTTGAGCCAATATGACCATGTTTGACTTTCAATTTGAAAAATTAAAAAAAAATATATATTCCAAAGAATATTCTTGAAATATTCCATTTCGGCCAATATGATTTTGACACTTGGTAGCGCTAGATTTGTTATATGGTTGACTTTTGTTTTATGGGCCAATGGAAATCTTCCACGTGGCAGGCCTGGAGGCCGCCACGTGGCCCAGAACAAGTCATATAAAATTTTGTGGAGGCCAAGGAATTTGAACCCCCGACCTCATTACCACCACCTTTACGCACTACCGTTGTGCCACACATATGGTTCTTAACATGTATGTGGGCGCACATATTTGAAGATTCAAATTGTTTCGGGCGGAGGTGAATGGGGGCCAGCCCCTAAGGCCAGCCCCCACGCAATGTGTCCATAGTTCCAGAACCCGGGCCTTAAGGTTTTAAACTCTGACAGAAACCCTGGCAGTTTAAAAGGAAGCCAACCCATGTGGCCAGTCACAAAGATTAAATGCCACGTTATATGTTGGTTAGTCGGCAGTTTCATAAAATGTTTTCTCCGACGGGTAATGTGGCCATGTGGCCAGCACTCACTAACAATAAATGTTAACCTTTACAGTTACACCATATTCGGAAGGCTTGCCCACCGGGGGTCCGGGTTCTCGCCAAATTAGTCGTTATTCGTAGTTAGCCCAAGAACATACCTGCATCTTTCCACCGTTTAGCTCGTATAATCTTTTTTGAGCCACCAAGGCCATTTTAGGAGTTGGAGTTGTGTTTGTTTTGTTGAGCTGTGGTTAACCATTTTAGGTGAAAAAAAAGTCATTATTAACTATTTTCATCCTTTCAGAACTATTGGAATAGGTTTTAGTTCTGTTTGAAGACTTTCAGAGGCCGAAAACCTTCAGGAGATTTTTGAAGGCCACTAGGGCCATTTTGGGGTTTGAGCTGTTTTGAGTTTTGGTTATCCATTTGAGGTGAACCAAAGATATATTTCAGCTAATTTCGACCTTATGAAGCCATTGGAAGAGGTTTTAGAGGCATTTGAGGACTTCTACTATCCGAAAATCTTCAAATAAGTTCAAAGTACCAGCAGGACATTGATGAAGAAATCATTGTTTATGGTAATTCTCTATTGTTTAGTGAATTTGGAAAAGAATTCTTAGCTATTTCTTGTCTTCTGAATCATTATTTGTATTCAGATTTTTCTATTGAGACACTCTTTAAATTGTATTATCCTTTGAAGAATTTTTAATACAAGAGGACAAGCTCATTTTGGGAGGCTTGATCCAGCAGATGTAGCCCAGGATGGGTAAACTGCTCATCAAACACGTGTCATGATACGCTTAAGTTATATTGTTGTATATGTGTGATTTAATAAGTTAAAAATCGAATTAAAATAACTTACCTTGACACATAAAATCTTATACAGCTACCAAAAACACTCTATTTCAATTGCAAGACATAAATAACAGTTTGCATATATATTTTATGGAAAATGACTATCTTGAACAACAAATACAAGTCATTTCATTTTCATATTATGAGTGTTAAATTCTACAAAGTTCTATAGACAAAGTCTGTAAAGGGCCAGGTAGCCTCTGGATCTCATCCTTTCTTTAAAGGTGACATATCCAGTAAATGCCCCTACAGTCAATCTCTGGAATAGTTCTAAGTAGTTGTTTACTTAGCTATACTTGGAGTTTTTTTGCACACATTTAATTAAAATAGAAATGGATACCTTGCACCCATTTTCAAGTACTTCCATTTTCAGATCAGATGGTATCAGAGCTTTACTTAAGCTAGGTTGTGCGTTGAGCCTTGATTGAGCATAGGTTGTGCTTAGGCTGAACATTTACTTTTGTGCAAAAGGTGTTAAAATAGTCAATCTTACTGTTTTATTGGTTGTAAAATGGTTGCTTGTATGAGTTTTATTGAGATGAAAAGATAGTTTTTGATAGCTAAATCTTGGAAAGGAAAAAAGAGTTGTAGGCTATTTCCTTATCCCAAAGTACCTCAAGATTATCTGTGGAAAACAAACTCCAATAGTTTGTGTTTTTATGGCTGCTTGAATGAGAAGGGGTCTTTACTGACATTTGGTTAAAAGCTTGTCATTTTTTTGAAAGCTTCGAGAAATTTTCTTTGGAAGTTCCTTTTGTTAAATTGGCCATTTGCATGATGTCAAATTCTTCTACAAGTGAAGTTTCCTCCTTCACGATATTCTTCAATGATGACATGAAGAATGAGTTCATTAAGGTGAAGGACATGGTGCAGATTCTCATTGAGGATCAAAGAGAAAGTGTTAAACTCCATGCACAATTGATGGCTATGAAGGAAGAGAAGGAAGAAATTCTCCAAAGTTTGCATGACATGGAGAAACAACTCCTTCAATCTCAAGAAGCTTTGTCCAAGAAAATTCTTGAGGAAGAGGTAAACCATTCCAACTTGTCTTCAATTTCCTCTATTGAAAAGTGTGTTGGTTCTTTTGAAAAACATACAAGGGGAATTGGGTCCAAATTAATGTTTAAGATGGGCTATCAAGAAGGAAAAGGTTTGGGAAAGCATGCATAAGGCATGGTTGACCCTATTTCAGTTGTGGAGCATCCCAAGAATGTTGGTCTTGGATATGAGCAGTTTTATGGCAAAGAATTCAAATCCCTGAATGCATGTAATGAAAAGTTTAAGAGAACCTTTATCCCAAGTTCTCAAATACATATATGTCAAAAAAATTTTAAGGATGATTGCCACTGTTTGAAGCCATCATTGCAGCAAGTAGTAGGTAAACATGTCGCTTATGGCAAGCATGCAAATTTAAGTATTTTTCAAGACAAGAACATTGATGAAAGTCTGAAAAGGAAAGTTGTTTCCTCTACTAGTTCATCGTCTTTCGAAGACAAAAAGGATGGACATTCTATGCATCAAAAGAGGTATAATCATTCACATGATCAATTTGATTATGTTTCAGAAAAGAATGATAATTTTTCTTGTTCAAATGAAAGAAAATTTTGTTGCACATTTTGTGGTGGAGTTAACCATGTTGCTTCAAGAGGCTGGTTGAAAAGGAAAGCACATAGGAAGCAGAAGAGGCAAAGAGAACTTTCTCAGGAAGTGCTTAAGAATTGCACATTTTGTCAAAGGAAGGGACATGATGTATCTCATTGTTGGACCTTGCATCCAACTTATCGTCCAAAGCATATGCAGCTAAGGGACAAACAATTTGGTGCAAGTGGATCTATGGAGTCCATTATCGATGTGGAAATGGAAGATTCACATGAAGGTGTATTGCAACAAAAGACACCATGGAGTTGGCTTGGTAAGAAGTGGTTTAACTTCTTAATACAGTAATTCATATTCATTTTGTACATGCCAATTTGATTTTGTATGCATGTATTTCGATTGAAAAGTTCGATACGAGTTTGCATGTAAAAGTTTCGAGTTGAAGAAATTTTATGTTGTTGCAAAATTTAGACATGGAGGTAAAGAGGAGTTTGAAACTCATTTTATATTGCAGCATTGTCTTTAGGTTCAGCTCTTATTCATCCATGTTTCTTTTGGGATGATGTACTTATTGGTAATTGAAAAGAAGAGTTGAAGTTACATGTACATAAAGGTTGTATGTGTAATTAGCGAAGCGTATATAGTTCATTATACATGATACATACACATGTGTTTGTAAAAATGTAATACGGTTGTTTATCGACTTGTGTCGATTTGTGTGCACACTTGTTACAGATTTTGTGTGTCAATTGTATAGCACATTTCATTGTCAACTTGTTGTTGATGTCATATGTTGCACAAGGTGCTATTGGTGTCGATTGGTGCAGAGAACGAAGTGTCAGTGAAAAGCAGTGCAAGATTCCATGAGTTGAAAAGGAATGCAGGAAAAGAGGGCACAAATTTTAGCAAGGGTCATTGCTAGTTTCAGTATGGCAGATTGGTATGGCGAGAAAACTTGGTCGGGATTTGGCACAAGTACATGGCTCATTCAATAAAAAATTTCCATGTGAACAGTTGGCAGTTTAGGAAAATTTTTGGAAGCTGAAGAGAAGAGGATGTTGTTATTCTCTCATTTTCTGTACTAAAGTTCAATTTCAAAATTTCAGTGAGCTTTTGGGGTCCAAAAGCCACTCATTTGGGAGGTGTGATCAGGAGCTCAAGTCCAAGTCATGGAAAAAGCTCAAAATTGAAAGTGCTCAAAATCACTTGGAACCTGAGCGACCGGATAGGCCTTGGCGATGCGATCCCAATGCCATGAATGGCACTCAAATCCGACTTCGCATGTGAAAGTTATGAAGGTTTGAAGTTTACAATTTCCTTCAAAAACTAAGTTTGACCAAGTTTGACTTTCAATTTGAAAAATTAAAAAAGGAATCAAGAATATTCCTCAAAATATTCCCTAGAATATTCCTCAGAATATTCCATTTGGGCCAATATTATTTTGACACTTGGCAGTGCTAGTTGACTTTTGTTTTATGGGCCAATGGAAATCCCAGAACAAGTCATATAAGATTTTGTGGAGGCCAAGGGATTTTGAACCCATGAACTTGTTACCACCAGCTCTACGCACTACCGTTGTTCCACGCATATGGTTCTTAACATATATGCGGTGGCGCACATATTTGAAGATTCAAATTGTTTCGGGCAGAGGTGAATGGGGGCCAGCCCCCAAGGCCAACCCCCACGCAATGTGACCATAGTTCCAGAACCCGGGCCTTAAGGTTTTAAACTCCGACGGAAACCCTGGCGGTTTAAAAGGAAGCCACCCCATGTGGCCAATCACAAAGATTAAATGCCATGTTTTATGTTCGTTAAACGGCGGTTTAAAAAAAACGTTTTCTCCAGCGGTTAATGTGGCCATGTGGCCAGCACTCACTAATGATAAATGTTAACCTTTACAATTCCGCCATATTGATTGCCATTTCCACCAAATCCAAGGTTTTTCCAAATTAGCCAGGTAGTTGCTCTGCCGGTTAGCTGCCCATTTTAGTGGGATTTTTACCTTGCATTGGGAAAATATTGTTTTGAGCATATATTTCACATGGGAGATCCTTTCTGAGCGAATGTTTTTTTGATTTCGTATCTCCTCAACATTATGAAGCCAATGGTACATGTTTCAGAGCCATTGGAGCTAATCTTCAGCCTATTTAGCTTCGAAGAAGCTTTTTGAGCCACCATGGCCATTTTAGCGTTGGTGCTATGTTGAGCTGTGGTTAATCATTTTTGGTGAACCAAAAGTCATTTTTGACTATTTACAGAATTTCAGAACCATTGGAATAAGTTTTAGTTCTGTTTTAAGACTTTCAGAGGCCGAAAACCTTCAGGAGAGTTTTCAGGGCCACCAGGGCCATTTTGGGGTTTGAGCTGTTTTGAGTTGTGGTTATCTGTTTGAGGTGATCCAAAGATATATTTCAGCTAATTTCGACCTTTTGAAGCCATTGGAAGAGTTTTCAGAGGCATTTGAGGACTTATACATCCCGAAAAGTAGCAGAGAAGTTCAGAGAGCCAGCAGGGCGTTATTGAATAAATCACTGTGTATGGTAATTCTTCACTGTTTTTTGAATTTGGAAAGGCATTCTTAGCTTTTTCATGTGTTCTGAATCAGTATTTTCATTCAGATTTGTCTATTGAGACACTCTTTAACTTGTATTAGCCTTTGAATCATTTTAATACAAGGGTACAAGCTCATTTTGGGAGTCTTGATCTAGCAGACGTAGCCCAGGAGGGGTGAACTGCTCATCAGACATCTGTGTCATGATATGCTGAAGTTATCTGGCTGAAAAAATCTGATTTAATAAGTTAAACAGAAAATTAAAATAACTTACCTTGACACATAAACTCTTATACAGCTACCAAAAACACTCTATTTCATTTGCAAGACATGAATCACTGTTTGCATATATATTTTATGGAAAATGACTATCTTGAACAACAAATACAAGTCATTTCATTTTCTTATTATTAGTGTTAACTTCTACAAGGTATATAGATAGAGTCTTTAAAGGGCCAGGTAGCCTCTGGATCTCATCCTTTCTTTAAAGGTGACATATCCAGTAAATGCCCCTACAGTCAATCTCTGGAATAGTTCTAAGTAGTTGTTTAATCAGCTATACTTGGAATTTTTGCACACATTTAATTAAAATGGAAATGGATACCTTGCACCCATTATCAAGTACTTCCATTTTCATATCAGATGGTATTAGATCTTTGGTTAAGCTTGGTTGTGCTCAGCATGAGCATTTGTTGTTGTGCAAAAGGTGTTAAAACAGTCAATCTTACTATTTTATTGGTTGCATATGGTTGACTGTATGATTTTTCTTGAGATGAAAAGATAGTTGTTGATAGCTAAGTCTTGGAAAGGAAAAAAGAGTTGTAGGCTATTTCCTTATCCCAAAGTATCTCAAGATTATCTTTGGAAAACAAACTCCAATAGTTTGTGTTTTATGGCTGCTTGAATTAGAAGGGGTCTTTAAAGACATTTGGTTAAAAAGCTTGTCATTTGTTGGAAATCTTTGAGAACTTTTCTTTGGAAGTTCCTTTTGTTAAATTGACCATTTACATAATGTCAACTTCTTCTACAAGTGAAGTTTCCTCCTTCACGAGATTCTTCAATGATGACATGAAGAATGAGTTCATTAAGGTGAAGGACATGGTGCAGATTCTCATTGAGGATCAAAGAGAAAGTGTTAAGCTTCATGCACAATTGTTGGCTATGAAGGAAGAGAAGGAAATTATTCTCCAAAGGTTGCATGACATGGAGAAACAACTCCTTCAAGCTCAAGAAGATTTATCCAAGAAAATTCCTAAGAAAGAGGTAAACCATTCAAACTTGTCTTCAATTTCCTCTATTGAAAAGTGTGTTGGATCTTTTGAAAAACATACAAGGGGTATAGGGTCTAAATTAATGTTTAAGATGGGCTACCATGAAGGCAAAGGTTTGGGAAAGCATGCACAAGGCATGGTTGACCCTATTTCAGTGGTGGAGTGTCCCAAGAATGTTGGTCTTGGATATGAGCAGTTTTATGGCAAAGAATTCAAATCCTTGAATGCATGTAATGCAAATTTTAAGAGAACCTTTATCCCAAGTTCTCAAATACATATATGTCAAAATTGTTTTAAGGATGATTTCCATTGTTTGAAGCCATCATTGCAGCAAGTAGTAGGTAAACATGTCGCTTATGGTGAGCATGCAAATGTAAGCAGTTTTCAAGACAAGAATTGTGATGAAAGTCTGAAAAGGAAAGTTGTCTCCTCTACTAGTTCATCGTCTTTTGAAGACAAAAAGGATGGACATTCCATGCAGAAAAAAAGGTATAATCATTCGCATGATCAATTTGATTATGTTTCAGCAAAGAATGATCATTTTTCTTGTTCAAATGAAATAAAATTTTGTTGCACATTTTGTGGTGGAGTTAACCATGTTTCTTCAAGATGCTGGTTGAAAAAGAAAGCAAATAGGAAGCAGAAAAGGGAAAGAAAGCTTTCTCGGAAAGTGCTTAAAAGTTGCACATTTTTTCAAAGTAAGGGACATGATGTCTCTCATTGTTGGACCTTGCATCCAACTCATCGTCTAAAGCATATGCAGCTAAGGGACAAACAGTTTGGCGCAAGTGGATCTATGGAGTCCATTATCGATGTGGAAATGGAAGATTCACATGAAGAATTGCGGTTGCAGCAAAATACGCCATGGAGTTGGCTTGGTAGGAAGTGGATTAAATTCCTAATGCAGTAATTCATCTTCATTTTATACATGCAAATTTCAGATTTTGTATTCATGTATTTCAGTTGAAAAGTTGATGCAAGTTTGCATGTAAAATTTTCAGTTGAAGAAATTTCTATGTTGTTGCAAAATTTCGCCATGGAGGTAAAAGAGGAGTTTGAAACTCATTTATATTGCAACATTGTCTTTAAGTTTAGCTCTTATTCATCCACATGTTTCTTTTGGGCTGATGTACTTATTGGTAGTTGAAAAGAAGAGTTGAAGTTGCACATGTACATAGAGGTTCTAGGTGTAATTAGCGAACTGTATATAGTTCATTATACATGATACATACACGTGTGTTTGTAAAAATGTATTTGGTTGTTTATAGACTTGTGTCGGTTGTGTGCACACTTGTTACAGATTTTGTGTGTCAATTGTATAGCACATTTCATTGTCAACTTGTTGTTGATGTCATATGTTGCACAAGGTGCTATTGGTGTCGATTGGTGCAGAGAACGAAGTGTCAGTGAAAAGCAGTGCAAGATTCCATGAGTTGAAAAGGAATGCAGGAAAAGAGGGCACAAATTTTAGCAAGGGTCATTGCTAGTTTCAGTATGGCAGATTGGTATGGCGAGAAAACTTGGTCGGGATTTGGCACAAGTACATGGCTCATTCAATAAAAAATTTCCATGTGAACAGTTGGCAGTTTAGGAAAATTTTTGGAAGCTGAAGAGAAGAGGATGTTGTTATTCTCTCATTTTCTGTACTAAAGTTCAATTTCAAAATTTCAGTGAGCTTTTGGGGTCCAAAAGCCACTCATTTGGGAGGTGTGATCAGGAGCTCAAGTCCAAGTCATGGAAAAAGCTCAAAATTGAAAGTGCTCAAAATCACTTGGAACCTGAGCGACCGGATAGGCCTTGGCGATGCGATCCCAATGCCATGAATGGCACTCAAATCCGACTTCGCATGTGAAAGTTATGAAGGTTTGAAGTTTACAATTTCCTTCAAAAACTAAGTTTGACCAAGTTTGACTTTCAATACGAAAAATTAAAAAGGAATCGGGAATATTCCACGAAAATATTCCATGGAATATTCCTCGGAATATTCCATTTTGAAGTACGATATGATTTTGACACTTGGCGTGACGGTTGACTTTTGTTTATGGACGATAGAGTACGCACGTATGGGCAGGAGACAGCCACGTGACGGAACAAGTCATATAAGATTTTGTGGAGGCAGAGGGATTTTGAACCCACGAACTTGTTACCACTAGCTCTCTATGCACTATCGTTTATTGCCACGCATATGGTTCAACATGTATGCGGTGGTGCACATATTTGAAGATTCAAATTGTTTGCTGGCGGAGGTGAATGGGGAGGACTGACCCTAAGGCCCGGCCCACGCAATGTGACGCGTAGTTCTAGTTCCCGGGCCTTAAGTTTTTTTAAACAGACGGAAACACGGCGGTTTAAAAGAAGCCACCCCATGTGACGATCCATGAATTAAATGCCATGTTTTATGTTGGTTAGACGGCGGTTTAAAAAAAAACGTTTTCTCTGGCGGTTAATGCGGCCATGTGGCCAGCACTCAAAAAAACTAAATTTTAACCTTTATAGTTCCACCATATTCAGTGCCGGTTCCACCAAATCTTGGTTTTGGCCATTTTGAGCGGGCTTATCTGCAGTTAGCCCACATTTAGTGGGATTTTTACCTAGCATTGGGGCAAATATTGTTTTGAGCATAAATTTTGATAGGCTCAACATTTTGGAACAATTTCATATCTTCTCGGCATTATGAAGCCATTGAGAGAGAAGCTTTTGAGCCTTAGAGGCCATTTAGAGTTGGGTTTGTGTTGGTTGTGTTTAACCATTTTAGAGTGAGGGTAAAGTCATTTTTGACTATTTACGACATTCTAAAGCCATTGTGACGGAGTTTCGGTTACGTTTGATGACTTTCGGAAGCGAAAACCTTCGGGGAGAGTTTCGGGACCACTGGGGCCATTTTGGGGTTTGGTGTTTTGAGTTGTGGTTATGCATCTGCATTTTGAGTGAACCAAATATATTTAGGATAATTTCGACCTTATGAAGCCATTGGAAGCGGGCTTATCTGCAGTTAGCCCACATTTAGTGGGATTTTTACCTAACATTGGGAAAAACACTGTTTGGGCCATAACTTTTTATAGGCTCAACCTTTTCGAACGAATTTTTTTTTTTGATTTCGTATCTTCTCAGCGTTCTGAAGCCAATGGTATAGGTTTTAGAGCCATTGGAGCTGATCTTCAGCCTGTTTAGCTTCAGAAAAGCTTTTTGAGCCATTAGGGCCATTTTAGAGTTGGAGCTGTGTTGAGCTGTGGTTAACCATTTTAGGTGAATCAAAAGTCATTTTTGACTATTTACAGTATTCCAGAGCCATTGGGACAGGTTTCAGTTTTTTTTGGAGACTTTCAGAGGTTGAAAACCTTTAGGAGAGTTTTGAGGGCCACTAGGGCCATTTTGGGGTTGGAGCTGTGTTGAGCTGTGGTTAACTGTTTGAGGTGAAACAAAGATCTATTTCAGATAATTTTGACCTTCTGAAGCCATTGGAAGAGGTTTTAGAGGAATTTTAGGACTTCTACAGCCCGAAAAGTAGCAGAGAAGTTCAGAGAACTAGTAGGACATTGATGAAGAAATCACTGTTTATGGTAATTCTTCACTGTTTTGTGAATTTGGAAAAGCATTCTTAGCTTTTTCATACCTTCTGAATCAATATTTGCATTCAGATTTGTCTATTGAGACACTCTTTAACTTGTATTAGCATTTGAATCTTTTTAATACAAGAGGACAAGCTCATTTTAGAAGGCTTGATCCAACAGATGTAGCCCAGAAGGGGTGAAATACTCATCAAACACATGTGTCATGATATGTTGAATTTATATTGTTGTATATGTCTAATTTACTAAGTTAAACAGCAAATTAAAATAACTTACCTTGACACATAAACTCTTATACAACTACCAAAAACACTCTATTTCAATTGCAAGACATAAATAACAGTTTTCATATATACTTTATGGAAAATGACTATCTTGAATAGCAAATATAAGTCATTTCATTTTCATATTATGAGTGTTAACTTCTACAAGTTCTATAGACAGAGTCTGTAAAAGGCCAGGTAGCCTCTAGATCTCATCCTTTCTTTAAATGTGACATATCTAGTAAATGCCCCTACAGTCAATCTCTGGAATAGTTCTAAGTAGTTGTTTAATAAGCCAGACTTGGAGTTTTTGCACACATTTAATTAAAATGGAAATGGATACCTTGCACCCATTTTCAAGTAATTCCATTTTTAGATCATAAACTCTCTTGGAAAAAATGTATGATTGTGAAGATTGACCTCTCAAAGGCTTATGATTGGATCAACTGGCTTTATCTTAGACTCTTGCTCACACATCTGGGGTTCCACATTGATCTCATCAACTAGATTATGGGTTGTATCACAAATGTGTCCTTTTTTGTGCTTATAAATGGGGCTGCCTCCCCCTTTTTTCTTAATAAACGTGGTTTGAGACAAGGGTGCCCTCTTTCCTCCTTGTTATTTTTCCTTACGACTGAAGGCCTTAGTCAACTACTTCATCAGGCTAGGAGGGATGGGGAGTTTGGGGGGATTGAGGTGGCTACAAATCTTTTTATATCTCACCTCCTTTTTGTTGATGACATCCTTCTTTTCTGCAATGGGAACGGGCTGGAGATCCAATGCCTGAAAAATTCACTGGATCTTTTTACGAAAGCCACCAGTATGAACTTTAATTTTTAAAATTCTACCCTCACTCATGAGGGCATTCAGTAGACTGATCTGGCAAGGACTTTCAACATCCTTACTTTCATTCAATCCCCTTTTGGCTCTTGCATTAAATACCTGGGTTTCTCCCTCAAACCTGACTCCTACCGAAAGCAAGATTGGTGTGGTTGGTTTCAAAGGGTTAAAAATGGATAAATATTTGGAGCCACAAGTGGCTTCGAGAGCGGGGCATATGGTTCTCATAAAATCTGTGCTTATGGCTATCCTAGTACACTGGATTGCACTTTCTTGGGTTCCTATTGGCATTCTTAACAAAATTAAAAGTATTTGCAATAATTTCCTCTGGTCCGACAAAGAAACCAAAACAACTCTCCCTTGGGTGGCTTGGGAAGAGATTGAAAAGCCCAAAGAATGGGGTGGATGGGGCATCAAAAACCTTCGTCATTTTTCTACTTCGCTAGCGGCTAAGTCAGGCTGGAGAGTCTTCACTTCTAATAACCTCTGGACCTCCGTAGTGAGAAGAAATACATTGATCCCCTCCCGATTGATGATTGGATCCACATTCCGGAAAAATCTACTTACAGAGTCTCCTCTATATGGAAGGCCACTCTATCGGCTATGGTGTTAGTGGAAAAAGGACTGGCCTGGAAAATCGAAAATGGGGAGATATGTCGCATTGGTCTGGACCCCTGGGTGGGTTGCAATAACATATATACACTCTCTAATGGTTTAAGGGAGGCTCTTCATATTCGAGGCCTCCAAACACTGAATCAGATTAGTGATCCAGTGGGCACTACAGTCTGGGCTCAGGCCTGGAGAGATGTTGATGAGTTGGGTATTGAGGACTAGTGGAAACAGGATTGATGGGACTTCATCACTGATATGGAGTGTACTGGTGCACGAATAAAATATTTTGAAGATACCCTGTGCTAGATACATTCAAAATAGGGCTTCTACTCTCCAAAGGATGGGTATGCAGAAATTGTAATATTGAATGAGCAGGGGCAGGTGGATTGGTGGTATAAGGCTTTATGGAAGTTGGGTGGCCCGATTAAAACAAAACTCTTCTTTTGGTGCATACTGAGGCACAAGTTCCCTACTTGGGATTTTCTTCAAAATCAGTTCATGATTGGCCCGAGATGATGTGCTCTTTGCAAGGAGGATTCAGAAACTACTGATCATCTTTTCCTCTCATGTCCTTTCACAAGGAAAGTTTGGGAGCACACTAGGCTCCTGTGCAACACTATTGTTTCATGGAGTGGGAATAACTGTGGGAGGCATGGAATAGTTGGTGGGAAAATTGTAATGATCAAGCCCACAGAAGTATCCCTCTAATTGTCTCTTGGGGTATATGGCTTGCTAGAAATAAAAGTGTGTTCTAGGAGATTTGTACTCGACCTGATAATTTGGCGGCTGAGTGTGCGGCCATTATCTCCTCCTTGCCTCCTGTAAACTTTCCTAACACCCACCAGAAGGTACAACCTGAACATATTGATTTGTCGATCCCTTGGGCATACTTCGATGGGGCGACGACCCATGGCTCTTGTGGTGCTGGGATGATTATCTACAAGAACCAACATTTTACATTGTCTGCTGCGGTGGGTCTTGGTGAAGGCTCGAATAATTTTGCTAAACTTCAAACGTTAAAAATCCTCATCTATTGGCTTATTCATCTCGGCATTGAGTTGATTCAAATATTTGGGGATTCACTGAATGTTATAAACTGGTTTAACAACTCTAAGAGATGTCTGAACATTTTATTGCTTCCTAGACTTGAAGAAATGCAGGCTTTAAAAACTCATTTCATTTTGATTTCTGTATGCCATATCTGCAAGGAACGAAAAGGGACGACTGACAACTTGTCTAAGATCGATCTACAACTTGCTCCGAGCTCGTGGAATATAGAGGAGAAAGATGGCCTGGTTGTTCGTGTGTCGAACATGAGACCATACTGATCGTTGTTGTTTTCATGCACTTGTCTTTATTTTTTCTCCAGCCATGTTATATCTCCTGGAGGTTCTTGTATTATAAATAATATAAACATCTAGTTTTGTAAATAGTTATGTAAATATTTCTTCCGGTGAATACTTTTCCTCTTGATATGGGACATATTTATGGGTTTTTTTTCTCTCTCGAGAGGCCCTTGGGACATATATGTAGGGTGTTTCTCCTTATTGGAGGCCCTTCTAGTTTTTACTTCGCTAATATGCAATTTTTGTGTTATCCATTGCCTTGTTGTCCTCTCTTTTCTGGGAGGTTTCCCTTGTGCAGCTATTGACCTCGTCTCCTCTATTTTTTTTTGTGGAGGTGTTTATACTGCCTCGACCCTAGTTTTTCATAAGGCAATGCTCTCATATGGAATGTTATCTAAATTTTTGTGATATTTTTATAAAAAGTTAGATTATTATTATTTTTTATTTTTTATATTTTATTTTTTCTGTTAAAAAAGAAGAAGAAGAAGAAGAAGAAGAAGAAGAAGAAGAAGAAAAAAGAAAAAAAAGAAAAAAAGAAAAAGAAAGTTTTATTACTTTTACACATAAAGTAATTGTATTTTATTTTTTCAGATAGCTTTAAGTTATGACTACTTCAGTCCGTGGGGTCTTGGTACACTCATCACAGGTTCAATTCCCTTCCCCGATAGGGGTGATGTATTTAGACATGTTGATGAAGATGTAGTACTACCAAACTTACAAAAATAAAAGTTATGACTACTTCAAGATTTTAAAAATATTATATTTTATTATTTTAGGTTTATAAAAAAATGAGATTAAATAATATTAACATATTAAATATATTGAGTTTTATATAACTCTCTATTGTTAATATCGCTTAAAGGAAAATAGTTAAATAAAGTTTGAATTTAAATCATTATAAATTCTTATAATTAGACCCTTATGACCTATGTCAACCACATTTATTAGTGTGGCTTGGCTAGTAATAATTCAAAATTTGTTACTAAGTCTTGTTATTAAATCAATAAATATTCCTATGTTAAAATATATTTATATTAATATATAATTTGATGTAGTTAGGATGGTTGGAAAACATATTGTCATCCTTACTATTAGAATTTAATTTGTTCATGTAACATGCTAAATTCATAAAAAAATATTTCTTATTATAACTTTGTACCTTGTTGTGTAAATAATCCCTTGATGACTAACACATATATGCACAATATAAAATATTAAGATATTTCTCATATAAAAAAACATCCATTAATATAAAGAAAATATTCTTTTATTCATTTATTTACATAATTTAATAACGCACTTTACATATTAGAAGTTTTTGCATATGTTTTTTAATCCATATATATAATTTTGATTAAGATCGTAGTTTTTCATATATATATATATATATATATATATTTAAGCATAAATAAATTTAATATCTTCAGAAATCCTTAAAACAGGCTACGAATTAAGTAGTTCAAGCTTATAAATTTAAAAAATCATTATCAAACTTTACCATTTAAAAAATAAAAATAAAATCAGAGTTGAATCACTTTTAGGTAAATATAATTGATTTAAAAGAATTTGAATATATTACAAAATAGTTAAAAATCTATTGCGAAAGTAATAAAATTTAAAAAATTAATCGGATTTGGACTTGCATAAATTTTTGGTGGGTAATAACCACTACTAAGTTGGCACATTTACACTTTTACTCTTGCATATTAAAGAATTAAAGAAAACATAAATAATAGTAGATAGTAACTCTTAGTAATCCTTGCCATTTAAGTGGAGATTGTGCTTTTAGAAAAAATGCAAATTGATATATGAAGTAGAAAAGTTAATTGCTTATTAACCGATTTGGACTTGCATAAATTTTTTGTGGGTAAAAACCACTTCTAAGTTGGCACATTTACACTTTTACTCTTGCATATTAAAGAATTGAAGAAAACATAAATAATAGTAGGTAGTAACTCTTAGTAGGTATATTTATTTCCATCTTGTTTCTATTCATTTTTAATACAAATACTTGGTTACATTATGTAAGTGATGGTAGTTAAGTTATTTAAGTGAGTATGAACTATTACCAAAATTTTTAATTATGAAGCTTAACAATAAAAAATCATTGCATAAATATTTAAAGATTATGACATAACTATTGTTCCTCAAATTATGGCAAAAAATATGAGGTAATTATCCGCATGGCACAAAAGCTACAATAAAACTTTTTACAATTATGATCTAATAAAATTTAAAAAAAATATTTTTTCAATAATATTGAAAAATAAATATTTGTTTTTCAAAATTAAAAAATATAACTTGAAGTGTTAAGCATTAAATAATAATTTATTAATTAAAAAAAAAACCTTTAAAAACTATTATTATACCTGGTTGTATTATTATACATTCTTTAACCCACAATTCAAAAATATATGTATATAAAAAAGCTAATTTAAGGTGATTTCTTTTCATCTATATAAAACATGATTTAATTTTGAAAATTTAATTTAATATTTGAAAATCATAATGTCGTTCGTTTTAGTCGTTATACGACCACTTTTCTTCTTCCTCCACCTGCGTGTTCCTCTCTATGGCAGGTAGCTTTCTATCTTTATTCTCACAAGAACTCTGCGGCGAAATTGATCTTTTTTTCGCCACACCGCTGGACGTGTTCAAGTCCCCGCGCTCAGACTGTAATTCAAATAATCTAATTTGAGCGTTGTCGTTCAAAGCTCTGGCTACATCTCGCTTGTAGGGGCAGGCACGCAAATCTATCCCCTTTTCAGTATTATTCAATTTAATGTCTGCATTTAATGTGTATTATGTGATTATCTCGCAGGTGGGATGGCGGAGATAGCAGAAGCAGTAGCTGATGGTGGCATGGAGAAGGCAAATGACTCAAATGCTAGGTTCCCATACGTGCTCTTTTTCTCTGTGTTTCATTTAAATGTTTATTGTTCTTTCCCTAGATATTCATTCTTTGTATCAACCCTGAAAACTGCACCTAATATCACTCTTGTGAGGGCAGAATTCATATTTTTTTTAAATGGATTGACTGTTTTTTTTCTTTTTTCTTTTCTTTTTTTTACAAGAAAATTGCCTTGATGTGATAGTATCTTCCTCATTCTGGTATTATAATCAATCTGGTATTAACTCCAGTACTAACGTCGTAAGATGTTTCGGTTTCCTACTCTAAGGGTCTTTTTGGCTTGTGCTTGTATTTTTTATATGACTCAATATGCTATGTTGTTATATGCTATCTTGTTACAGTGATATATTCCTATTTCTGAAATTGCATTTCAGATTAATACTCTTCTTCTTCTTCTATAACCAAACTACATTAAGACAGCCAACATTAATGTGGAGAACCATCAAATTTGGCTGACACATCCATGAGACCTATATGGTTCTAGAATCTTTACCCACCAGGGTTTGGACACAGGGCTTTTGGGAGGTGGTGTTCTGTCTCAACTTGTTTTACTTAATTACATCTATTCTGGCAATACCTTGATTAATTTATTTTCCCACAACCAGGAAAGTTTATCTAAGGCCAGCTCACCACAAGTTATCTACACGCAGACTCAGAACAGTCTTAAACATTGACACTAAATCTGAACACCTTTAACCTGGTTGATTTTCTGATCATCATCCTTGATACTAGTTCGTTGGGCTCTGGTGGAGCTGTAGTCCGGTGAGACTCTGCCACAAGTTACAACCAACCCAGGTTTGATTCTCAGTGCATTTGTGCCTGGGAATCCTTAGAAGTACAGATCGCAGTTGTTTATGCTCTCCGGCCAAAAAATGGGTGGTCCTTGTGTTTAAAACATAGAAAAAATCATCCTTTTTTTTTCAGAGGAAAAAACAGCTACTTCTTTATATTAATATAAAAAAGATAGTTAATATGGTTCTCTTTTCTGTCTTTTCATTCATCTTTACATCAAAACAGTTTCTCATTGAAAACTCTTACATTTGCTGCACAGTAGTTCCTACAGTATATTTACTGCCTACATTTCGGATGTAATGTTACCTATGCCAAAAATAATTAATAGATATGCATGCATGTCATCCTTTCAAGTGTTCTGTTGCTATATTTTTACTTGGGATAATGATACATGCCTTATGACAATATTCACATGCCTCTATGAGTAATTAATGCTACTAGCATTGATCATGACTCCCTGTTTGAAAGCAGAGATATAGAACTTAGCTGTGTCCCTTGCTATTCCTCTTTTTGAAAGTAAATATTTTGTCCTGTTTTGCTCCCTGTAAATGTGGTCAAAACTTACTTGTTGGAAGGTGCTAACCACTGTTCTAATGCGCTTCATCCACTTAGTTAAGATGGGTGGTCTGAAATTATTGTATTCCTTCACCCATTCTATGATGCCCTTAACATCACCATATATTTGAATCTGCTCTATACCTAGCCATTCAGCCACAATCAGAACTCCCCATAGAGCAATGACCTCAGCTTTACTATTAGTGTCTTTTCCTCCTACCCACCAGAAGTGGAAGAATTTGCGTGGATCAATACATATGGTTGCACCACATCTGCACTCTCTCCTAGAACATGCGCCATCAAAAAAACCCACAGGGAATACTTGCCATATGTCTCTCATTTTGCATTTTCTGTAACAGTTTCTCTCCTTCGTTGGTCCTATTTCATTGAAATAATCCGCTGTCTTTATGACATTCTCCCGGATCACTGTTCCTTTCTATTCAAATATAATTGTGTTGTGGCTACGCCATATGGACCAGAAAATATATAAAGATAGAGCTTTGTATATGTTATAATTTTTTATCCATGACCGTAGGCATGCATATAGTGACTGAAAATGTCTCATAGGTGCAATATTGTAATTTTCCAAGACCCTGTCCCATAGTGCCATCGCATATGGACAGTGGAGAAACAAATGTGTTATTTCTTCCATTCCCCTCATGCAAAGAGACATGCCAGGCCCAAAATATCCTCGTCATTGAACATTTTTCCATGTCAATATCTGGTCATGAATAGACAGCCAACTATAGCATTTTATTTTGTTAGGAAGATCCCGCTTCCAAATGACTTGAAAATATTAGGAAAATAATGTTACCTCTCCTTCTTGGGCAAACTGATATATATGTATATTACCATCGGATGACCCTTTTTTAGAGTGCCACCCCATGAAATGTGATCCTCTTGTTCACTGAGAGTAATACCTGCATTTCGAAGATTTGTAATATAATTCTCCCATTCTCTTGCATATTTGTCTGGAAGCTCTTAATCCTGTGCCTTATACCATGTCTGTTGATCCATATAATAGGATCTTCGTTGGAAAATCTAGTTAAGAAAATAATCTCTTTTCCATGGATGTGATTGAGTATATGGATAGATAAAGAGTGATTTTTGGTCATACCATTAATATCATCTAGGCCTATCTTGATCTTGGATGCATCACTGACCTCTTAGCATACATGTCCCATAAGGTATTGTAAGACTTGTAGCATGCTTCTCTATATGTGAGACGTGTGTGATTTTTTTCCAGCCCCATTGTTTACACGTGTTGAAATATTGTCCAAACATGTATTTATCCTTAATGATATTTGACCAGATGTCAGATCCAAATACAACCCTCCACATATTCTTTATTATTAAAGCCATATTGAAAGTGGAAGGGTCTCTGATCCCCATACTCCTTCAATAGGTCTAGCAATTTGTGACCACCACACCAAATGGATCTTACCATGAAGATGGGTCCCTGCCCATATAAAGTGTCCCATAATAGATTGTATCATTTTAATTATTTCACAGGGAAATAGGAAAAGATGCATCCAATATACATATAAATTCTGAAGCATTGAAGATTGTCCAAACATATATTTATCTTAATGATATTTGACCAGATGCTAGATCTGGATACAACCCTCCACATATTCTTTATGATTAAATCCATATTGAAAGTGGAAGGGTTTATGATCTCCCATCCTCCTTCTTCAATAGGTATTGCAATTTGTGACCACCGCACCAAATGAATCTTACCATGAAGATGGGTCCTTGCACATATAAAGTGTCCCATAATGGATTGTATCCTTTTAATTATTTCACAGGGCAATAGGAAAAGATGAATCCAATATACATATAAATTCTAAAGCACTGATTTTGACATTACCTTTCTTCCTCCCATTGTCATCCATTTGTGTTTCCAGTGTTGAAGTTTGCTACAAGAAATAGTGAAATTGGCATCTGGAAGCAACATACCAGCACCTACACTAGTGTGGGACCACAAGTCATGTAGTGATGGGTCCTAGCGATGCATTACTGTGAAATTCAATTTATTTAATAAATTGGATGTGTCAAATTTAATTATCCCTTAATAAATTGGACAACAAAATGTAATCTTATCTCATAATCACTTGTAATAGTTAACTGAGTGTGATAAACTCAGTTAGCTCATGAATTTCGAGTTGAGGGTAGTTGGTGAGTCATGCAGAGTGATTCCATGTGTTTTAGAGTTCAAGTTGTAGTTAAGTGCATGAGTTTAATGAATGAGTAATCAGTTAACTCAGTTAGGTGAGTTAAAGTTAGTTGAACTAACTGTAAAAGTTTGTTGCACTTGTGAGAGATCAAGTGAATTAAATATTATTTACTTCATAATCAGTGATCTTCCATGCAATTGATGATTTACTATTAATAGCTGCATGCATGTCAGTTCCATTGGAGACTTGATTAAGACAAAGGTTAAAGGGAAGTTAACTATCAGTTGTGATATTAGCAGGCTGCCTACATGCAGTCAAAACACCACAGGATGCCCATGATACTCAACGCAGTTGAGGAAGGCTGAAATTCCTAAAGAATAGGGATTGCATTCATCAGTAATTGCGTGAGCAAGGCAGGTTGAAGACAGGCGGAGAATTGGCTAAGTGTTGGCCCGATTTTGTCTAGATCAGTGTGAGACGATAGGCAGACTGCAGGAGACTCTTGTGAGAAGAGTGCATTGTAATTGTTTCATGATTCCTTGGTTGAATATACAATATAGATAGAGGGGTTTTGAGCAACAAGCTTTCCCTAAGAAAAACATCTGTGTTGTGGTTTTGATTGGCTTCTTTCTTTACTTGTTGTGATTTACGATCGTGTTTATTTTTCGTAATTGAATTGTAGAAGGATTCAACATCTTGCTTTAGTACATTTCTTGATCGGATTGAATCCATTGAATCCCATAATGGATTGTATCCTTTTAATTATTTCATAGGGCAATAGGAAAATATGCATCCAATATACATATAAATTCTAAAACATTGATTTTAACATTACCTATCTTCCTCCCATTGTCATCCATTTGTGTTTCCAACAGTCCAAATTATTTTGGAACTTCTATATCATTCATTCCCAATCCTTGTTGCGGTATCCGCTCGACTTCAGCCTGAAACCCAAGTATACAATACCTTCATCAATATGGCTAGATACAACCCCAAAGAGCTCACAGATTTCCTTGAGCATTGCGTTCTCTCTACCATTATGTAACAGGTTAGACTTTGTGCCATTCATATATAATTGCGTTGCATCACTGAAAGATTTGGTTATTTTTTGCATAATTTTCCATTCATCAAGAGATTCCTGCCCTCCAAATAATAGGTCATCGACAAACATTAAATGAGATACATGATGTTGTCTAGAAACTCTTATCCCCGAAATTTGACCTTTGTCCCTTGTATCCCTTATTTTCCTACTCAATGTGTCTATCACCAGGAGAAATAGCAAGGGTGATAAAGCTCAACCCTACCTTAGTCCTTTGTATGCAGAAAATAAATTAGAGGGAAATCCATTTATAATCACAACAATGTTTGTCTTCTTGATGCACTCCATTATCCATCTAATGTTCAAAGGTGACATACACGCTTTAATCAGTACCAGTTTCAGAAATTCCCAGTCAATGCAGTCATATGCCTTAATGTTAAAATTGGACAACTAGGTCCAAACTCCGGTTGTGCTGCTCAGATGACGATCGCAATATTTTTATTGGATTCCTCTTTCGGAGAGGTGTAAGTTTGATCTAAAGATCATCTCGATCAGATGAGCAGAACATGTACTTTGAATTTATTCCACTTATGTGTTGGGTCGGCCTGGAATAAAATATTGACTTAAATGTCTTAAAGGACGTGTCACACACCCCCAAAGATTCCTATATATTGGAGAGACTTGGAGTTCATTTGACACACATCGATGTGGAGGAATTCTCTCTCTGGATAGCGTTGGAGCTGTGATATATATGGAGTGTTCTTTGTTAGGGTTGTTCTGGGGTTATGTGTGACACGCTTGGCTGAATGACCTATTGAAGACTTTGCTGGTAGAAGCATCCTGCTGATCGCCGTAACGTCACCATTTCCTATCTCTGTTTTGGCTTGTCTTCTATTGATCGTTTAGTATGTTCTATCTTCTTCAGTATTGTGCCCTAATCTGAAATGGCATAGAACAAGTTGAGAAATTAACATGGTATCAGAGCTAGGAGAAGACAAAGTCCATATCAAGTCTGTTGGGGCTTATTGTATAGGCTGAAAACCTTGTTTGAAAGAAGCCATAAGCTACAACTAAGCTGTGTGGTAGGCCGCTGGCCATACCACCACAGCAAGTGACAGCGTGGGCTGTTTTTGAAGCTGTTCTATGCCCTAACCTTCAGCAATAAGGGCATCATTCTTTGTGGTTGTTCATAGGAGCATCAATTCCTGAAATATCGAATTATTATCCTAAGGCAGCGGTAAGTGACAGCAAGTAGTTTTAATAACAGCGCATACCTTTTTCAAAATGCTGAAGGTGACAGCGTAAGGGCAACGTATGTGGTTGGTGTGCTGAGCTACGTGGAACAACATATCGTGCCCTAATCAGGGCTGTCACAAAACGTTTTTCAACACGTTTTTTTGTAAGATACCTAGCCGTAACAAGTCACGTTAGGGTAAGGCTCTAGCCGCAGCAAGAAGAAGCTTCATTCCACTTGTACTCAGGCCTGTCAGGCACTCATCTGGCTGCGTGTTTATCTAAGCGTCCGAGGTAGTGCGAGCTAATTTAATTTGTTTTGAGTATGCGGTGTATCAGCCTCCCTGCGGATTTTAAATTACACTCATTGGTAGCCGCGAAGGATTGTTAAGTAACCACTATAAAGTCGGGTTTGGGTTTAAGAAGGGCTGTATCGAGAATTTCCATATCGAGAATTTCCGCACTATTTCAATTACGGGAATGTGCTTCAAATTCTCACCCCAGCAGCCCGAGTCCATTTCAGAATCCCGGTGGGTTGAGGTACAGTCTTCCAATACAGTGCTGTTGCGCTGCTAAAACCAATTCGGGGATGGACAGGTTTGCTTGGCTAGAGGCTCAGAATTGGTGGATTTCTCCATGGCAAGGGTGCTCTCAATGCTCCGCCTGCAGTGAGCACAGACTTCTCTTCTGCCACAAAATCAAATCGGTATTCCGAGGATTCGTCTCATTTCATGTTAACTCAGGAGTAAATTTGAATGCCCACCAAGATACTCCATGTTGTCTCGTAGCGGCTCACCTCTTCTTCGCTGCTAGTTCAACGCTCTCTGATCCAGCCCAACTGGCATTACGGTTAGGAGTTCTAATGGAAAAGCCCCAGGAGAAACGGGGATTCTCTGTTTCTGATATTAGTGGAAAGGACCTATGATGCTAATCTGGACTATTTCTAGTGACTTACACCTACACAGGAGTATGGATCTGGATAACGAAAATATTGATCTGCATTTGAACCTCCATTTTGACAGATCAATTCTGGTCGATTGAGAGGCAGATCCATTGCTGGAGCGGGTCCAAGAAAAAAAAAATCGATACAGAAATTAAGACAGGATCTTGGTATGAGGACCATCATTTCCTATGGCAGTGAGTCCATTTGAGTTCAATTCTGTGACAACGAGTTAAATTTCTAAGATCAACAAGATTGGATCCTCAGCTGTTCCAGCGACTACACTTGCGTCATGTCAATGTACAGGGATGGAGAATTTTTTTTATTTTTTTTTCTGACAATGCAGATGGTGTTGATGGGTTCATCAATGTAGCAAATGTGTCGCTACCGACAATTTCTGCAACTCATAAATTCTATTACATCTTCGCCCTTCAGTCATAGATATGGAGAGATATCCGAGAAACAGTTACAGTAAGCGAGAAGATTGGAGTTAAATTTGAGGATTCTGATTTTGTTGCTCTCAGAGCCAAAAATTACAAATGTTCCCGTTAAAGTGGATGGATCTTCTGAATCTGAATAAATCAGATAGAATCAGAGAAGATAATAGGGAGAATGATGTATTGCTCCGAAAATTCAAGAGTGCAATTGAAATACCCAATGATGCACATGTCTCCTTCAACCCTGTATGCAAAGAATGCTTCTTCAGAGAATTCAAAATAGAAATGACGGCACTTCTGGAGAAATAAACTGACAGTTCACAGAATGACGGTCTAGTCATTGTTCTTCTTGTGGTGACGGTTTTCTGTTTTTTTTTGCAGCGGTTCCTTGCATCTCAATATTCCATGAGTTTCTTTGGTTCAGCGCTAAGATCATTGATGGCTTGCCTAAGGTATACACCTTTCCTGTTTTGGGCCATACATTTATCTCGTGTGCAATGACAGTCATGTTGGATGACTGGAAAAGAAACATTGATGAACATGAGTACCATTATGACTGTGCTGGATCTGCATGGACTAGCATGTAGAAGGGTATGAAGTCTGTATGATTGGTTCCTAAATCAGTGAAATTCAGGGAAAAATCACAGAACTAAGATCTGCAATCTTGGCCAGATCAGTGATTCAGCTAGCAGTGATGAGTGTGATAGTTCAAAATCTGTGATTCTATGTCACTGTCATCATGACAGTGACATAGACAGACACCCATGTTGAAGCTGGAAGTTGTAAGGGTTGTCCGCTGAAGTCCTTGAGGAAATTCTATGTAGTGGTCAAAATTTTTTTACAGCCCTAGGAGCTGTCTGCTGAAATAACCAGAAATGGGCTGATCTGGAAGCAACTCAAGGTGCAAATGCCTCATGTGCAGGATAAACCAAGGTAGACTGGATACCTAGTTTTGTAAGTTGCGGTCTTCGAAGGCTGTTTGAAGAAGCTACTCACAGAATAACAGGTAGTGGCTGAAAGGACTTCTAACACAAGCTGAGGCTTGTTGATATGTTCCCCCTGTATGTCAGTGACATAGATAGACACCTATGTAGCAGCAGCATGTGACTATATCAGTCCTACATTGGAGCGTTATGGTAAACTTAAAATGTGAACTGGGAAGTTTATGCAGCTTTTGGTCACATGGTTGGAATCTTGAATCATGATCAGCAAAGTCTGTTGGATGGCTTTGACTGTGGGAGATCAGGTCCCAATTCCAAGATGGTGTCTGGGATGCCCTCATTTAAAATAGATGTCTTCTCTCGAGAGAGAAGCTGACATTAAGAGGGAGATATATCTGTATATGCTCCTGAGTGGATGTCTTTGTTCAAACGAAAGAAGATCCTCATGGCTCAGGGACATATGGCTTCAGAGGGGGAAATTCCGAAGGAAAACCAAGAAGCCATATTAATAACAGGATATCTAGCAGCCATGAGTACTTTTGTACAATTTGACCTTGGATACCTTTGAGGAAGTCGTAAAGCATTAATCTAGAAGGATGCTATGCTGTGGTCCCAAGACCATAGGACAAAGCAGTTGTCACCTCGAAATGGCTCTACAAGATCATGTATGGATCTGTTGGAAGTGCTGAAAAGTTCAAGGAAAGATTCGTTGCCTGTGAGGAAGATATAGACTATGATGACATATTTTCACCTGTGGCTCGAGATACCACCATTCGATCTATTATAGCCCTTGCTGCTACGCAAGGATGGAGTCTTCATCAGATGATGTGAAGACCGCATTTTTCTGCATGGTGTGATAAAGAAAGAGATATATGTGGAGCAACCCTTGGGGTTGGAAGTCCAAGATCGGGACACCCATGTCTGCAGGTTGAAGAAAGCCCTCTATGAGCCGAATCAAGCACCCTGAGATTGGTACAAGAGGATAGATAGCTACTTGATGAAGCTGGGCTTCACTCGAAGTAATGCTGATCCGAACCCTTACTTCAAGGTTGTCAAGGGAAAACCTCTCATTCTGGTGCTGTATGTGGATGACCTCTTCCTGACAAGTGCTGACCCTCTCATTCATCACTGCAAGAGGGAGCTCGCTGCTGAGTTCGAGATGAAGGACCTGGGACTGGTGTCTAGGCCTGAAGGTCTAGCAGAGCCCTGGCGAGATTTTCCTTTCTCAAGGAAAATACATTATGAATTTTCTGGTATGATGGACTGTAAGTCCATGGAACTCAACTTTAAGAAGTTGAGTAGCAGCGTTGCTGGGCCTGTCCTATTGAGTATCGTTAACTCATAGGGACCCTGATGTTCTTAATGAACACTTGTTCAAACATATGTTGTGCAGTGAACACTTTGAGTCAACACATGGTTGATCATAACATTCATTGGGTTGGTGCCAAGAAACTCTTGAGATATCTCTGAGGCACGATAGACCATGGGCTGAGATACACTGCCGGGAGTATGACACTCCGTGGATATACTAATGCCGATTGGGCTGGCAGTGTGGTGGATCGTAAGAGCACATCGGGATGCTGCTTCAATCTTGGTTCTGCTTCGATCTCATGGATGAGCAGGAAGCAGAAGTCGGTGGCTTTGAGCACCGCTGAGGCCGAATACATTGCAGCAAGTATGGCCTGTTGTGAAGCACTTTGGTTGCGAAAGCTCTTTAGTGAGCTGTTTGGACATGTGCTAGATACCACTGTGATACTCTGTGATAACCAGAGTGGGATTCGTATGACTAAGAATCCTGTGTTCCACGATTGATCCAAGCATGTAGATGGTTGGTACCACTTTATCTGGGATATGGTACAGCGAGGCGCCGTAAGGCTCGATCATATAGGAACTGATGAGCAGGTCGCGGATATTCTCACAATGCCCTTGGGGAAGGTCATGTTCCCAACCTTCCGTGAGAATCTTGGAATCATGGAACGACCCTATTCTGAGGGTCCTGTTGGACGATGAGCTCTGGGAGCTCAAAGGGGGTTTTGGGGATAGCTTGTCGGAGCTATAAGCACTTATGGTGCTTCTGCCCCACCGTTGTGATTATTGAGTTGGTTCGCCTCTCATTTATCTGTGCCCAGTATGCATCCTACCCATTGAGTTAAGGGCTCATGGGAAGTACCTCTCATTTGGCCAATGAGATGGGAAAGGCTAGAGACTAGTAGCAAAGACTGATGGACGCATCAGAATTTGCCGTACTCTCTATCTAGGATGGCACGATCCAACCACTTGATCTGGGATCAAGTCTTCTGAGGTCTCGGACCTTTGCCTGACTTCGGGTCAGATGAACCAACTTTGGGTTGGTTGGAGACTCTTTGTGAGTCCGATAGAGGTTTTGGACCTCTGGGCTGAATCTGTCAGCCGGGTATGATGTCTTTGTGACCGACCCACTTCTGTTTTGAAATAAAGAGGCCAGCAAAGCAAGTTACGGCGGGATGACGCACGATGTTTGGATTGCACTAGTGGACGGAGTTCTCCCTAGTTGAGAGGGAGTGTTAAAATTGGACAACTAGGTCCAAACTCTGGGTTGTGCTGGTCAGATGACGATTCCAATATTTTTATTGGATTCCTCTTTCAGAGAGGTGTAAGACTGATCTAAAGATCATCTCGATCGGATGAGCAGAACATGTACTTTGAATTTATTCCACTTATGTGCCGGGTCGGCCTGGAATAAAATATTGACTTAAATGTCTTAAAGGACGTGTCACACACCCCCAAAGATTCCTATATATTGGAGAGACTTGGAGTTCATTTGACACACATCGATGTGGAGGAATTCTCTCTCTGGATAGCGTTGGAGCTGTGATATATATGGAGTGTTCTTTGCTAGGGTTGTTCTGGGGTTATGTGTGACACGCTTGGCTGAATGACCTATTGAAGACTTTGCTGGTAGAAGCATCCTGCTGATCGCCGTAACGTCACCATTTCCTATCTCTGTTTTGGCTTGTCTTCTATCGATCGTTTAGTATGTTCTATCCTTCTTGATGTGTGCCTAATGCGAAATGGCATAGAACAAGTTGAAAATTAACACTTCCTCTATTGTGAGGAAAACTCCAATTTCAAGAAGGCTTTACAATAAATATTTGAATTTTACACACTAGAATCCCTTCTTGAGAAAGTAGTGATAATATTTCCCAAAAATTCAACAAATGGAATACAAGAGAGACTCGAATAATATCTTGAAACTCTAGCCTCTTGAGATGATGAAATCTGCTCCAAAAGGTAATGACAATGCTGCAAGGAATTTCGATATGATTTACAACCTTGAAAGCCTAAGTCCTTGCCAAGGTTAGTAATAAAATAATTCTTGAAAAGGATGTCAAAACCTACTGCAAAATGGACCCAAAAATCAATGGAGAAAGATGATAAAAATGCCAAAAGTATTTACAAATATAAAAGGACTAGACCGATGGTTAGGGAGTATGATTATTATCCCTGTCTTGTCAAGAAACATGCTCTTATTAGAAAATATGATCAATGTAAGCACAACATTTAAAATAAATGATTTGAATAGAATAGATTTGATCACAAACACAAACCCAAGAGACCACTGCAAACACAAATCGAAAGATAAAACTTTGGGATATCACAATGTGGGTTCCTCCATGTTCATATTCTAGAGTGGGTTCATTCCTTCGAGAATGTCCCCTCACTTTTGAGCTTGATCCAAAGATATTTTTCTACACAAATTCAAATAAAGCTCATTAGATCCACATGGGTTAGAAAAATATAATGAGAAAGAAATCTTAGAGATTTATATGAAAATCTACTAATATATTCCCTATCTAGAATAAATCTCTAAAACAAAATATTAGTGCAAGATAGCTCTACACTAACAAATCTTTTGCAAGCATATGGAAATAATAAACACAATATTACCAATAGAAAATGAATACACAATCAAGAATTATACCACAACCATAGAAGAATAACACCTCATATTTTAACCCCAAAGTCTTGTTATTTCATTGAAAGGTGAGTATACAAAGTGGCACGAACCTCCCACAAAAGGGCGGTATTGATGCTTGAGTATAATAGGCATTGTGTATTATACTCAAGCATTGGAGGTCATTGGACATTGTCTATTATACTCAAGCATTGTCTCATGTCACGGTGCCACTTGGCTACAATTTGGAGAATATTCCTGCTGTCACGATTGTACCTTCCACATCATCATTGTACTGTTATGCTCATGCTGTTTTGGAAAGTGAACAAAAGACGATAAATCGAGTCATACGAGCTGAGATTTTGATGAAACAAGTTGTGCTGGGAGTCTGGCGACGAACTCTATTCTATCATTCGAGTTCAAAGCAATTTAGAGCACTTTCAATTTTTTAGCTAAAACTTGAGCCTTAGATCATTCCTCCCCACTAGAAGCCTTTTGGACCCCAAAAGATACTATCAATTGTTCAACGAGGTACATCTCCCTCACTTTTCCAATCTCCAACCATTTTTTCCTTTCAAGAATTTTGACCTTTGAGTCCAACTCTAAGGTATTCAACATTCCCTCTTCTTAAAGTTTTGATTTTTACTGTCAAGTATAGAGATCTTCTTGCGAAGTTCATCAAGATATTTTGGCGAGAAATCATCTATTGATATAACGTCTGAATATGCTTTCCTTGATCATCAATCAAAGGAGGCTCAAACAATATCAAATTCTTAACATTAATGACAAAATAAATTTTCATATAAGGAGGAAAATCTAGATTGAATGCATTTGTACCAATCTTTTACAAAATTTTAAATGGACCATAACGAATTGGTTTGAACTTTTTTACCTTCCCCTTGCAATCTTTCTTTGCTTATGTACAACCAAACTTCATTGCCAACTTGGAATTTGTGATCAACCCAATGTTTGTCATGCCTTTCCTTGTAGTTCGCTTTGGTTCTTTTCAAGTTGCTCTTGCTTAGCAGTGTGATGTTCCAACTAAATTTTCTCAATGAACTTTCTTGCTTTATCTATGTCACTATGTCCATCTATAGCAACATCTTTCTCAAAGATAAAGTCCAATAGCGATCTTGGCAAGTAACCAAAACATGCCTCAAATGGCGATGTATTTGTGGAAGAATGTTTTGCCAGATTGTATGCATGTTGTATGTAGTGTAATTGTTCGTCCCACAACTTGGGATGCTCAACTGCAATAGCCTCTTAAAAGATGAATAACAGTTCTATTTACCACCTCTTTGTTTAACCATTTCTGTTTGCGGATGAAATGTTTAGTACTCCTCTTCAACTTTGTATCCATCATGTCCCATAATTTTGACCAAAAATTCCCAACAAATCGAGAATCTCGATCACTTACAATAGAAGTAGGAAGACCAAAATGGATCCATGCATTTTGAAAGGAAATATTAGCGGTTTGTTCGGATGTGTAATAGTTTTCTTACATGCCATCAAAATACACATTTTTAGAACCTATCTACCACAACATACAAATAATCATGACCTTTCCTTGACATAGGAAGGGCTCCTACAAAATCCATTGAGATGATTTCCCAAGGATGAGAAGGAGCCGGAAGTGGTGTGTACAAACCAAGCTTCCTATTGCTAGGCTTACTTGTTGCACATAAAGAACACCCTCTAATAAAAGCGAGAAACACTTTCATTCATGCGTGGCCAATAAAAAATACATTTGAATATGCACTACTTGTCTTGCCTACACGTAAACGTCCTACAATCAATGATGTGTGTGCCTCCCTTATGATATTGTTTCTTTCTCCTTGTGGTATACATAACTTACCCAAGTGATACAACAAAGCTGTTATGCACATGATAATCTAACTCTTCACTTTGGTTTCCCTTACTCAAGTTCTCATACACATCTTGAAGATCATTATCATTCACATATTGTTCAATGTGACTTTCATGCATAATAGAATTGTGCTTGAGAATAATATTTGAATTTACAATAGGCCTAGAAATCATGTCTGACTACCTTATTGTAGATTCATTTTTTGAACTTTGATAACCAGTGAAATTGTTGTAGAAAACCCATCCACATGAAATGTCTTGATTCTTTGCAATTTTGAGTGTGATTGTAGAAATATTGCAATGGGTGATGGTCGGTATGGATAATGGTCTCTTTTCCCATCAAGTAATGCTTCCATTTATTTACACTTTGTACCAATGCATATAACTCTTTATCATAGGTAGGATATTTAGTCACAACTCCATTAAAAGTTTCATAATGAAATGAGATAGGCTTACCATCTTTGCATGAGCAGCGATCCCATAGCATAATCACTTGCATCTATTTGGATCTCAAATAGGTTGTCTAAGATACGTAATTGATAGAGCTGGTGCTAAACTTATCTTTTGCTTTAAAGCATCAAATTCTTTCTGTTTGCAAATCTCCCTAATGGAAGACTTTCTTTATGCTTGTTAATGCATGTGCAGTCTTTGCAATGGAAGAAAAAATTAGCAATAAATTTCCTCCAATCTTTGTGTTGCCTCTAAAAATATTCTTCTTTGTGTTGCCTCTAAAAATATTCTTACCTCGATGGCTTGGGCTTGGGCCAATTCAAAATGACCTCAACTTTGGAAGGATCAATCTTCAATTCACCTCCTCCCACCAATGTGTCCCAAATATACCAATGAAGTCTTACCAAATTCGCACTTTGACATATTAAGAAACAATTTCACTTTTCTCAAAACATCAAGTACCTTGTTCACATGCATGACATGTTCTTCTCTTGATTTTACGAATATGAGTATGTCATCTAAGTAAACAATGAAAAAGACTTCTAGAAATGGTATCTAAGTACATCATTCATTACTCTCATGAAAGTAGTTGGTGCATTTGTTAAGCCAAATGGCACAACTAACCACTCTTACAATCCTTGTCTAGTCTTGAAAGCAATTTTCCAAATGTCTTCTTCAACTATCCTAACTTGATGATAACCACTTTTCAAATCGAACTTAGTGAAATACTTTCCATTCTTTAAGCTGATCAAGCAAATCATCAATGCGTGGAAGTGGGTGGCGATTCTTTACAGTGATTTTGTTCGGTGCACGGAAATCGATACACATGCGCCAAGTCCCGAGTCCTTCTTTGGAACCAAAGCTATTGGAGAACCACATGGCGAAGTAGATGGGTGTATGATACCTTTGTTAGCAACTCTTGGATTTGCTTCTTGATTTCCAAACTTTCCGTAATTGACATGTGATACATACCAATATTTGGAAGTGGAACAACTTTGCTTTGCGACGGAATCTCTTGCTGAATTCCCCTTTTGGGTGGCAACCCCTTCGGTTCTTGAAACATGTCGCCATCTTTGCCTTACCACATCAAACAAATCATATTTCAATTTGTCATCACATCCTTCAAAAGATTCATAGTTAACGTCTTTTGAAATCAAGTTTGCTTGTGAACCTATATCAAATAAGGTGTCAATCTTTGTATGGTTAGAAATTACTCTAACATGGAATAATTCTATCCTTGTATCTTCATTTGAAGTGTTATTGTGGTATTTCAAGTACTAGAACTTGCACTTGCTATCGCTTCTTTTCCTTTTGAACCATGGAAACTATCTTGGTTTCATCTCTGAATCGGATCCAAGACCTTTTTGTGTGGTGGCGATTCGTCTTTTATTTCCCTTTGTTATTTGGTTTCTTTGGTCTTAGTTCGGGATGTAGTTTCCAACAATGGGCTTCATCACTCCCCTCTTTGGAACAATGTTTGCATGTAATTTTCTCCCCTTCTTGCTTAACACTTGCATTCTTCTTTCCCTTCCATTTTCCTCCTTTCTCTTTTCCCTTACCCTTGAATGGCTTCTTCTTACTACCCTCTTCAGAAATGTTTTTACCCTTGCTTCAAGATGTGTAGCTTGCACACATACTTCATCTAAGTTATTTGGGTTAAACATGACAATAGTGTGTTTTTAAGTAGGAATGTAGACCTCCTATATACTTCAAGAGTGTATCTTGTAGTTTAAGTCTATTCCAAGTAATAAAGCCCTTTTCCTAAAATCTTGTGTATACTCTTGGACACTTTGACCTTTGAGGAAATTTCGTCTAAAGTTTTGCCGACTCATTATTGCTTTTTGCATATACGCTAATGGATAAAATTGTCTTTTAATGGAATAAATGAATTTGACCCAAAGAAATGGAAATCTTACAATGGATTCACATTTCCTCTTATGTCTTTGCCTCCCACCAAACTAGTGTTTCTCCTTCTAGCATTAATGAAGCGATTGGATTTTGATATCGTCTTCTAGATTACGAATCCTACTGATAAAATTCAATTGACGAATCCAATTGTCTAGTCTTTCAACATTAACTTCTCCATTGTATGTAGGAAGTTCAAATTTGATGTCCAACTTGAGTAACAAAGTCTTACCTTTTGGGATCTTGGAATGAGTATAGGTATGAGTTTTTGTAGTGGATTTGGAAAGATGAGAGATGCGGATGAGGATGATGATGATGATGGTGAGTGGTGATGGAGAGGAGGTGGTTTTCCTCCACTAGCTTTTGAGCTCCCCTCTTTCTCCTACTTGTTTGAAGATTCTTCTCTATGAGGGTGCTTTGGACCTTCTCCAATTTCCTTTGTCATAAAAGCTTCATACAAAAGTTTCACCATCCTTTGCATTTCTTTGAACTCCTTCTTGACATCCTCTTCTTCGGAATGTTCATTAGTTCCTTCATGGCATGACATTTTTCTCTGTAGATTCACGCTCAATGTCTGCCGACTTGTATCTCTTCAATCACCTCGGCCTCTTGTGCTTCAAGTGTTGCCTTGAGTGGTCCTTTGGGTAAGGATGATGCTTTCTCAACCTTCTTCCTTCTTTTCCTAACTTTTGGACTAGCTATCGGTAGTTTCCCTTCTCCTCTCTACAATCTCAATCTTGTAAGCATCAATAAATTTGCAATATTAAAACCCTTCAAGTAAACCAAGCAAGCAACCTTGTGCTGCGATACCAACTTGATCTAAAAATGAATGCTAGTTATTCTTTGTGCTAGTTTCATTTCAAATATAAAATTTTCTTTGCTTTGTTTTACTTATCCTTCATGGGTTTGTTTATGAGCATGTGATTGTCAAACAATGTACTTAGTGAAATTATGAGTTTGTCATAAGCTTTAAAAGCATAATTTTAAATGATAGAACAAAAGCAATATTAAACACAACAAACACACATAACATAGGTAGGGCTACATCTCCTTGGTCCAGCTTCAATGTGGGATTTGTATTAGCTTCAAGTGTGTTCAAATTGATTTTACAAGCTTCGAACCTCTTGGAACTTGTTCCAATGAGTTTAAAACATCATAATCTCCCAAAAATGACTATTTGTTTGCTTTGAATTTAGACTCGGGATGCTTTGGCGATGACCCCAACACCTAGTGGCCTTGGCCTTCAAAAATATTTAAATGCATAAAATCACCTGTAGATGACCTTTTCTACCTCTGCAACCTACTCCATTGAGTTCCCGGCATGCCAATTAGCCTAGAATGACTTTTACTGAGTTTAATTTGGTCGAAAAATTGAGCGAGTGATGATTAAAACCAAATTTGCCCCAATTTCTCCTCTAAAAGCTAGAGGAGCTGCTAGTTAACTTTCTAAATTTAGAATTCCCGCCAAAATTGGCGTGCCTACTGAAAAACTACGCCAACTTAAGTTACGGGATTAATTAGCGCTAAGAGTGCTTATAGGGCGGATAAAACATGTTTAAATGTTAAGCGCTTTTTATGCGCTAATGACAGTTTAACGTTATTAACCCACATTTTAACCTTAATTAATCACGTTTATGAAAACCCGCCGATTCGTTGGATTAGCCCTAGGTTCTACGCTTATGGCCGCATGGGGAGGGGGCTGGCCCCTTCCAACCCCCAACTGTCAAATGACTTTAATTCAAATGGAATCGACAAACATATAGGGTAAGAACCACTTGGCAGAAGAGACGGTAAGGCAGTCAGATGGCGGGCGTGAGGTCAGGAGTTCGACCCTCACTCTGCCTCGTAATTTTGCACAAAGATATAATAACTCCTCCGCTAACTTGTCGACGCCACCATTCTGGAACCTCCTCCATACTTGGTTAGTGTATCCTCCAGACTTGGTGATATCCGCCGTGAGGTGGGTTTTAAAAACACACACACACACACACACATATATATATATATAATACCACCATAACCCAATGTCCAACATTCATAAAATTTGACATTCAACCCCATAGTTTAGGAGATGGAACACCAGAGAGGACACGTGGAACCCTCTAGTTGGGTTATACTCCAACCCCTTAAAAAAATTTCAAATTCCAACTTAGGAAGAATTGGAGGTCAATGGACAATTTTTCTCTTCACTTAACCCATCTGGAAAATTTGAAGACAACACTTGTCATAGTGCCACTAGCTACAATCTGGAGAATATTCCTTGCAATGCTGATTGTACCTGCCACATCAGCACTGTACTTGTTCTACTCCTTTTTTTCCTCTTTTGGAAAATGAACAGCGTACGATAACTCAGTCATACAAACTCGGATTTTGATGAAATGAGTTGCACCAGAATCCTGGCAACAAACTCTATCTGGTCGTTTAGGTTCGAAGAAATTTTGAGCACTTTCCATTTTTAGCTAAAACTTGAGCCTTAGATCAATTATAGGGACCTGACATGCCCCTCTCCTTCAAACAAGTGTTGCCCTCAACACTTGATTATTTTTGTATGCTTTTGTATAAAATTCTCATTCTCCCATGTGGAATATTCAATGGTTAAGTTCTTCCACTTGCTGAGATACTCTGAAATTGATCGATTTCGTAGTGGTTGAGTTCTTGTTTCTGTAATTGCTTCAGAACTTCTTTCGCCGCGATGTTGATCTTCCTGTTGTTTCATTCGATTCTGCACCAAAATTAGGTTATTCTCTGAAAGTTGGAGAAGTTAGACATTGTCTATTTCAAATTCCATTTTAGGAAGAATTGGAGGTCCAAAAGGGCCGTATTGATACTTGAGTATAATAGTTGAATGCTTAAGTAAACAATACCAATATCTTCAAATGGAAGTGAAAGTGAAACAATTAACCCAATGTAGCTCTACAAATTCCAAGTTGATTGTTTTGCAAGAAATAAAATCAATGTCGAATTGCTTCACTGACACATAAACGCTCAATAATAACCAAAATGCCACATAAATTGAACTAACAATGATAAAGCAATGTTCTTCAAGAGACTTGTGAAACCAAAGTGGATGAATGAATTAAACTAGTTCAAGCTTTCCAAGTAAATGTAAAATATTTGCTTGCACCAAATTTTTTTGTTGCAAGTGTTGAAATATATTGCCCAATATAAGTATTCAAGAAGTTGAAATAGTAAACATAAACCAATGTCAAATTTATGCCAAAACGAAAATGGATATGAGTGCTATGTTAGAAAACTAATCATGCATGGGTGGGCTTAGCAAATGGGATTAACAAAGAATCTAGAGAAACTAAACTAAGAAATTAGTCCACCCACAAGCTAAAAATGTCCCTCCAAATGGGGATAAGGGATACCATGGGAAAAATTCCAAGTTCCCTCACAACAAAGTTAATTTTTTTTATTAGTGATTGGTTATAAGAGAAAAGAGAAAGCCCTTTTGAGGAGACTTCCCAAGGAAAACAAGAGAATTTTTTACAACATGCCACTTTCAAGGGTTAAATCCATTCCTTAACAAGTGAGAATTACAAGAGATGCCTTGCCAAAATCTGAAAATACAAGGGAATAATTTGCAGTAGTCAAATCAGCCTTGAAAAAGTGGAAAATGATGCTTGAAGAAGAGAAGAAAAGCTTCATAAATCCCACGACCTTGTCAAGGAAAGAGGAAGCCTTGATACCAACTCAAGATATTGTCCAAATCTGCCCCAAAAATTGATCACGACCCCCTCAAAAGGTTTTCAAATACATGCTAAAGGTTCTGCAAGAAATATATTAGTAGTTTTCAAGAGCTCCTTCAAACTTGCCACCAAAATGAGTTTATAAATCTGCTCAAATGGGCTGCAAAACAGATCCAAAAAATTATTTAAAAATGCATAAAAGAAATGAAATGAAAATCTACAAGCATTTTACAAGAACTAGCTCAAGACATGCAACTAGAACTCCATACTTTTGTAGTTAAAATCATGCTCTAGATAGCAAATAAAATCTTTGAAAGCACAAGATATTGATCAAGAAAAATATTGAATTTAATACTATGTGATCTTAGTATGCTAGAGGAAAATAAATTTCCCCTTTCAACTTTGTTTGATGAGATCCTTGAGGCAAATTGATTGGGTCCTTCAATCCTCGATCTTGAGAGTAAGTCAGTCTATTGGAGAGTTCTCCCACGCCCAAGAAATCCTTCAACAAACCATAAAAGAAATTTCTACACACTTGGAAATAGATATTAACATTCAGAAAGGAGTTAGATAGTACAATAGGTGAGAAGGCTAGAGATTTCTCTTAAAACCATCCAGTGCTTCTCACTCTAAGAGTATTTCTCTACTCAAAAAATAAATGACAAGAGAGCTTGCATACATTAATCCAAGATGAATGGCAAGATGATAGCTAACATAGTCCAAATTGCATATAGAAAGTAAAGCACATAAATCAAAACAACATCACCTCAAGGAGAGAAGGAGAACACCCTTCGATATAATACCCAAAATTCTTTATTGATAATGAAAGTACACAAAGGAGCAAAGCTTCCGCAAGCACAATAGCTCGTATCAAGTTTTTTTTTGCAATGAGAGCACAATGGACCTCTTTATACAAATTTGGGAGATGATTCCAAATTCAAAGTGATCAACAAGTGGCATGAGATGGGAATCCCAATGAAATTTGAATTTCACAAGTGGCAATAGACTGTTGTAGAACACTTGTAGGTGGCAGCCTTATCTCCTTGATTGTCCATCGAATATCTTCAAATCTGCTGTGTGCATTCCTTGTGAGGATAAACATATTTCTAACTACTGGTGCTCATTCCTTTGATTGCTGACCGGTGTGAAATTAGTGGAGGCAAGTGGGAGCAACATCCCACTAATTTTTCAACAAGAAAATGCAACAAACTTGTGTGATGACACCTCTGACTATCAAGCCAACCAACTGCTGCATATAGGCTAAGTATAAGCTACCTACTGACTCTGCGTATATCCTTGATCTGTTTTGTGTACAAGTGTACAAATGTGAAACATAAGGGAAGACAACTTTCTCAAAATCTGTTGTTAACTTATCTTTTAGATTTGCCAACCCAATCTGCGTGCCAACTATGGGAAAATACTATATCAAATTTTCGTATCACTTGAGGAGAACCTGCCAGCGCAGAGTTCTTAAAATGAAATGTGTGATACATGGAGGCTGGCAACATACATGTTCAAAATGTGGAGACAAACTCCAACCAAATTTAATTATAAACCTTTGATTTTTGCCAGCGTATTTGTCTAGGTTGAAAATTCTTTTGACTTGGCTTGCGTGGATCCTCAGAACTGTTGTGCCTAAATGCTCTAATTAGCATGTGCATATTTCCCAACTTATGCGTAGACAAGGAGTAATGTGGGGTATACCCCCCATCCACTTATATTTCAGAACTTTATACTTTGGCAACATTTGTTTTAAATTAAATTACTTCAAACCTTTTCGCTGCCTCATGAATTATTCGTAGAGAATTTGACTGCCTTTGACTTGCTTTTTTGACTTTGTAATTGACATGAGTTGTGGCTTTCTTGTTGGGCCACACAAGATAGCCACATCATTTTTTACCTTCCCTGGAATTGCCATGTCACTTGTTTGACTTTCTTTGACTTTGGAAAAATTTATAAAATTTTCCAATTATTGAATTTTTTCCTCATTTTTGCCACTGACATTAGAAAAATTGGATTTTGAGGGACTAATAGTAATTTTTTGACTCTCAAAGTGGGCCCTAGGAAAATTTTGGGCCTTTGGGGATGATTTTTGAGTAGTCACACGCCCTATACATTTCCAAAGACCACTTATTTACATCATTACATAGAAATTAATTAAAAAATCTCATTTTGCGGTAAATTTTTAATTATTAAAAAATTCTACTAAGACCTAGTCAAATTTCGCAAAATTTCAGAGATGACCTAGCATGGTAATATACATTGACTCTAGACACTAATATGCGTTAGGGGCTCAACCTTCAAGCTGTCACCCCAACTTTGGGGTAATGCAATGAGTGAAAAAACCTAGAAAATTATTGACCACTAAAAAACAGGAATAATTAACCAAGTAAAAAAACACTCCAAGGTGTACTCGCTTGTTGATCGAGTCCCAACACCCTAGGCCCGTTATATGGTTTTATTCATCATGCTAGTGACATTTATACAATATTCCTGTAGGGCTGCGAAATCTAAGGACTGAAGAAGAAAATGATAAGAAGAAGTAGAGTTTAAAAACTCTGGTGAAGTGATGATATTTGATGGTACAAGTGTCCTTTGGTGCATCCTTGGGCATGGAGTCTTCACATAATCATCAGGTGCCACTCGAGTGGTCAAAATTTGGCTCCATATGGGGATGCATGCTAGATATGAAGTGATAGCGTGCAAGAACTTGGAATCTGCATCCACCAACCAAAGATGTATATTAGCAGTATCCATTCAAAATAACATCAAATAAAATCAAGTACAAAAATGGAAATTTATTCTAGGAACATAAATAAGAATTTATTCATGAAATAAAACTACTTGAACAAAATTTACAAGGGATAGGGTTAGAAATAAGATACAAAGGATGCCCCATGGCATCAGATGTCTTTGGTGAAATCCATCTTGAGAACCTGCTTACTTTCAGGCAGATCCATGGTTTGCTTTTCTAATGTGCCCTATCCAATTCTGAATATCTTAGGAATTTGATTCGTCCCAACACTATATAGTACCTGGTCCTCACATTTACCAAATCCTTTCCGCTTTTTTCTTTTCTTCTTAATAGATTGTGATGTTGATGTTGATGTAATCACAATAGACCTTTCTGCCCGATCTTGAAGATACTCATATGGAAAATCCGAAGTATCCAAGATTTCTTTGTGCTGCCTTTCTCCATTTTGTATCTGCTCTGACAAGGGCGATGGATCAATCTCATAAGTATAATCTTGATTCCTCTTAGTTTCATTTCTATCCAGGTCACCTTCAATTAGCCATTTTTCAATGGAATAAATGCACTCCTCACAATGATATGAAGCTTGCTTTAGAGGGTCGGGAGGCTTATGATTTGTTTCCATTAATTTTAGTTAACCATGGTATTTTCTATGCTTAGAGCAATTTACTTCAATCTTTCTTATTATCCCAATTCAAGTTCCAGATGTGCAATCACATAAACATTGAAAGTAGATGCGGATAGAACATAAATAAATCGACAAAAGACAAGCCAAGACAAGAGACACAAATATTTGGCGGATGCCACGGAAAAACCCCAATGCGGGGAAACCCTTTGAACAAATCTTCTTATTATTCTTCTAATTTAGAAGAGAGAGAAAGTACAATTTACAACAGTCAACAGGAAGCCCTAGTAAGAAAAGTCAATGCTGGTCAAACCAACAAATCAACCTCCAATGAAACTCGGTCAAACCCAGTTAAACTCGACCTCCAATCATAGTCAAACTCAGCCCAAAACAATCCTGAAATTTGGTCAACGCACTAGTCAAAGTCTACAGTCAAATCAACAGTCAAACCTGCAATCAACATTATAGTCAGTAACAGTCAAAGTCAATGCTGCTCCTCGGTTTCTGTGCCTCCAACTGTGGCCTCTCAAAATCATAATTCTGACCCAAAATCTAAGTCAAATAACAAGTGTTGACACAAATTCAATGTTGGTCAATGTTGTCCAGAAAAGCCCTAAACAGTCTGAAATCTTTTGTTGCTATTCCACACGTGTGAAGGAGAGAGAAAGCCTCTTAGGCTTGTAGGAAACAATCAAATGAGGGAGAGATGTGTGAGATGAGTCAATGATGAAATGAGGATCATGTCTCTCCTTTTTATATCCATCTTTGAGGGCCCGTGACACATATTTTGGGGCTTGTGAGCCTACATTACAATTCTAGCCGACTTTGACCATTTGCACGTGTGGAAAATGTGAAAGTTTCAAAACAGAAACCCTACTGCAGTGTCTTGATCTACTTCGCCTACTTGTTTGTTTAATTAACAAGTTATTCATCTGAAGTATTCAGAAAAACATTAAAGCAAATACAATCTGCAGCCTACACATCTACAAATCATTTACTGAACAACACGCACATATGTCAAAATTACACATAGATTTTACGGATAAATGTCCCCAGAAAAACCCAATGCGGGAAAACCGGTGCAACAACTCTAGAGGGTTTTATTATTATGAAAAATATGAAGATAACAATTTGGGCACTAGAAATGGTCTACTCTATAGAGAAATTACATGGCAGTTGTACCTTTCACTTGGAGACAGAAAATATGGTTGATCCAACCCTTTGCGGGGAATTACGAATTTGAGCCCTTTCTGGCCCACTAGAACCCTCAGCGTAGTCTTCACCAGCCTCTGTGTTAGCCCTCTAGCCCACCACAGGCTTCCCCTGCGTCACACTGGAAGGCTCTGTGTTGCCTCTGCGTCACCCTCTACGTGGTCTCTGCGTCGGTTTGGCTGGACTACGTCCCTCCTGCTGGCCTCTGCGCTGTCCTGGTATGATGTTTCCTATCTGTTGTTGTATTCTCAGCCTCAGATTAGATCATCCCTTGCCGATATTTGCCCCTCACTACACTGCAAACTCACTTAGAATTCCTCAGCAAACCCTGCCCCAAAATTCGACTTAGCTTCAGTGCTCTGCAATGTGTGTATGTTCTCCAACTGACCCCAAGCCCTTCCTTTATACTTTTCTCGTTGGGAAACCAACGGCTGTGATCTAATCTCTAATCGACGACTCAAATTAAAATAATGTTTGATCCACGTCACTTAGAACATTTCATCACATGTGTAAATTAATTCACTTCTTGGAGATCTTTGTAGTTTGTCGGGGCTGGAAGACGCTTTCTGGGTCTTGGAGATCTTGTGGGTTCCAGCCCCTCCACAAAGTTTCGGAGCTAGAGCACACTCGATGCTACCCCAAAATCTCAACAATCCCTCTTAGCGAGGAGTGTGCTCTAGCAATACTTCCACACTGAAGCATTGCCTGATCTCAGAGTCGGTCTCTGCGCTACTGATGCTTGGCCTCCTGCCCTCCATCCATTGCGTTGCTGCCACTATACTGCTGCCCATGTCACTGCCACCGCCACTGCCACATTTGTACTGCAACTCCCTCTCAATTTGCTACATCATGTTGCCCATAACACTGCCACTGCTAACTGCTGCACTGCAACTCAGTTGCTAAGAAGTAAGCAAATGAAGGACAATCACCCAAACAACTGACAGACAAGTCAGCTGGGATGCAGCTCATCATTGAAGCACCCTCCGTTGCTGCTCTGCGCTCTCTCTGAAGATCTGCATTGTCTGCTGCATTGCACTGCATAAGAACTGCCTCTGCGCTGTCTGCTGCATTGCATTGCGTAAGAACTGCCTCTGCGCTGCTTCTTCCACGATGTTGTTGCCTTTTCTCTGCGTTGCTCCATACTTCAGCGTCCCACCTTGCCTCTGCTTCTCCACGATCTTTTGCACCCACTGCTTTAGTCATCCCGCTACCATCTTAAGGCTCCCGTAGCACGTATGTGATCCAAGAGTCTGGGCACCTCAGGGATCCTGCCACTCATCTGTAGCTACTTTACAGATCAATATCGCCCCACTTCCTCGGTTCATGAGCACTCATGGCTATGTCAACGTCACTACCATCAGCCCCTTTTGCTGTTGCTACCTTGGAATCAGAAGATTCATTATCCTTCCTCTTAGGACAAGAGCTGGTGAAGTGTCCAAGTTCACCACATTTAAAGCACCGGACCTTGGATAGGTCCTTCTTGTTCTTCCCTTGTTGCCTTGTCCCTTATATGCAAGGGTTTCATACTCCTCTTCCTCTTTCTTTACTTTGAGTTCACTGCCGCTGCTTTGCTTCTTGGTTATTCTCTTGATTTCCTCCTGACGAAGGATTTCCCACATATCCACCCAGGATGGTAACGTTGTTCTGCCCAAGATGCTTTGGACAGACATTTCCCATTTATCAGTGATTGCATTCAGCGCAATCCTCACCATGAGCCCTTCATCCGAAGTTGTCCCCATAACAATCAGCTGGTCTCGGGTAGTCTGAAGTCTAAAGAGGAAGGGATCGATTTCCTCTCCCTTCTGCATCTGGAACAACCGTATCTGATTCTCCAGAAGCATTTTCCTCTGGATGAAGCTTCTCTGATACATCGTGTTCAATGTTGTCCACATCTCATTTGCTGTGTTCTTTTTGGCAATTTGTGGGACCACGTGATCCTTTACTCCATCCATTATCAAGCACTTTGCCCACTCTTGATTCTCGTTGAATTTCTTCAGTGGATCTGGATCGGTAGGAACAGTTAGGACATTTTTTGCATAGTTCTTGAAGTCTTACTCATCCAGTACTGTCAGAATTATGGGCCTCCAAATAACAAAGTTGGACACACTGCCCAACCTACCCTGATCTCTCAGTCCATGAGAAACCATCTCTTGTCAATTTGTCGAACCACAAACTCTTCTCCCTTCTGCTGCTGCTATACTTAGTAAAGAACTGGACATGGGCTTCTTGGCGAAAGAACCCACTAGAGAATGTGCTCCCTCTGACCAATGATTTCCCTCCCGGAAATCCTTCACCAATTCTAACAAATTAGTCCTATATGATCACTCCCTTCATCACACTCAGATTCCTTGGCTGGAGAATCTGCTGAGCGACTGTTCCCCTCTTGCTTTTGCCACCTTTGCTAGGCACTGTTCAGCACCAACAAAACCTGTGCTACACCAGTAACTACAGAAGATACGAAACTGCGCTTCCAGACTTTGGCAAACTGCACAACAATTCTCCACATGGACTGTGTCTGTAATATTCCCAATTAGCAATAGCTAATTGGAAATATTAATTTTGACCAATTTTGCCTTATTATAGTTGGAGCATGAATAAAGTGAGTGAAATATTAAATAACTCACTTAGGATAAAGTATTTCCCTAAATTCCACATCGTATTTGAGGAAGTGGGGCCTAGTGACCAAGTGGACAGCGCAGGGAGAGGAGGACGTAGACCACGTGGGCAGCGTGGGGCCTAGCTCACGCAATTGAGAGGGGCAGCGTGGGCCAAGGGGCACGTAGGAGATGGTGGGGCCTAGGGTTGAGAGAGGCCTGTTGTCGCACAGATTGTCCAGGAACTGCGACAACGGCTCAGATTGGGGGCTGTCACCTTTATCCTTAATCCCTCTATTTAAGCTGTCTCCTTACAAGCTAAAGGAGGTAGACTCTATTAGAAATGAAAAGGAAAAATCCAGGAGACATAGCTAAAACACCAAATACTTGATAAAATTAACGGGATTCCACAGATCTAAATCAGATTTCATGTTTAAGACCAGTGCCTTATGGAGTCAAACAAGATCCCATTATGCAAATTAAAAACAAGCAAATGATGATTAACTATTGCGTATTAAAACAAGATTGATCACAATGATATTTAATTGAAAACGCCTCAACCATGAATAACTTGCACTCACAATAATATGAGAATGCCAGATACTTAAAATTTCCGAAATTATGATATTTCCAATATAACCCAGTTCGAAAATTAAAATACTCCACAGTCAAACTTTAGATAGAAAATTTTTTAGTGCATTTGACTATAGAATTTTTTTTTTATATTTTTGTATTTTCTATTTTTTAGAATTTTTGGAATATTTTATTAAAAGTCTAAATCTAAATATAAGTTCTAATCTAAAAACTAAATTAAATCTAAAATCTAACTAAATTAAAACTAAAAACTAGATTTAAAAAATTAAAATCTAAAAAAAAATAAACTAACCATTAAAAATCTAAAAAAATAAAATCTAAAAATCGAAATTAAATTTATAGTCTAACTAAACCTACGCTATCATTTAAACTAAACAAAAATAAAAATAAAAATGAAATTTCAAATCCTAGCTAACACTAATCTAAAACAATTAAATAAAAGAATTCGAACTTTATTAAAACCTATAGCTAATGCTAACCAAATCGAATCAAGCCTAAACTACACAAAATCGAATTCTAATTTAATAAATCAAATCTATATCTAAAATGAAATTAAGTCTAAAACTAAAACCTAAAAAAAAAAGAACTAAAACTAAAGCCTACGCTAACTAAAAGAACCCGAACTATACAAAAAAATGAAACGCGGGTTTTATCATTTTAATAGTGTGTATGCGTTTGTTCTTTGTTTGAATTGCAGGTAGGACGGTTGAGCTAAAGGAGCAGATTGAAGCTAGACGGCGGCTTGATGGCGTGAGGGAGTTTGGACGGCAGCAGCAAGGTGGACAGAGTCAAATGAGTGCAGGTCGAAGAGGGAACATGATGGCAAAGGCAGGATCACGGCTGGTTTGAGAAAGAATGGTCATCGGAATTTCAAATGGAGATCGGACGTGGGAAAGGGGATAGCTCTGCAGGGGAGTCGATGAGGGATCGAAGACAGAAATCGACTTAAACCTAAAAAAATGAAATCGATCAATGCACATATATTCAACCCCTTTTTTTTATGGTGCGTTCATTCGATTGCAGGTTGACATGAGAGAGGTCGAGGCTTGAGGACGTCGGACAGAGATTAAAAGCTTTGGACAGCAGGCCTGAGATAAAAAAACTAGTACACATAAAATTTCACCCAGATATATTCAAATTTTCTTCAATTCACGCTTAGATTTTATGCTCCCTTAAATCGAAACAATGTCCAGATTAGTCCACAGTAGAAATTGGAGGCTAGATTTGCCTCAGATCTTAAAAAAATTTCGATTTTAACCCTGAATCTGCAATAAACCAGCCAGATCTGAAGATACACACCAAGAAACGATTAAACCCTTACAGTCTTAAAAAAAAAAATTACAAATTTACAAACTAGTTTACAGATTTAAAACCCTCATGGTCAGATTTGAATCCATTTTAGCACAATTTTCAGAGATCTAAAATTTTTGGGAGAGGCACAAGCCTTAGAAAACCCTGCAAAACCACCAATTTTGTAAGATAGACTTGGAATTCAACAAATAATGAGCTTTTCAGATTTATGTTTATTGAGAGTCGGCTGGTCCAACCGAAGACTTCCCTAGACGCTCAATCTTAAAAATAATTCCCTGCACACTTAGAACTGAACCTTAGATCGATAGAGATTTAAGAAAACAACATGAGACCCTTTAGAAAAATCAAAATGTCATTTTATGAATCCAGAAAAATGCACAAGATACTTGTATGCAGATTAATCCATGAAGGCCATCAACCATAAAATCCAAAAACAAAGTAGCAGAGTTTAGAGACAATTCACCACATAGATTCGAGAAGGAAAATTTGTAACCCCAAAGTCTTTATGCTTTATTCCTCAAAAAATTTACAAGAGCTTCTAAGAAAAGGGGCACGATTCTGAGATCGGATGATTCAATACTGACAAAGACCTCTAAATTTATAGGATAAAATCTCCAACGGCTAGTTTGGATGATCCTTGTCAAAATAATCTGAACCGTCCAAAAGATTTAATCATCTTTTAATCCGGAGCGTTGAAATTAAAATTTTGGGGAAAAAACGAATTTATCATTTAATTCAATTTTAATTAATATTATTTTTGAGTTAATTACCCCAAAATTTTGACTTTGACTTAACCACCAAGGCCCAAAGGTCCAAAATTTCTCAAAATTCTCAATATTCCCTTGGCCTGGGGCTTTCAAAATCATTTTCCAAGGACCCACAAATTTTGCCTTTAAAGATTTAATCCTAACTTAGGACCCTAAATTAATTAAATTTATGGTTTAAGATTTTATTAATTAATTGACCAGAAAATTTAATTAATTGACTAAGAGGGGATTATAATTATTTTTCCAACCCTCTTTTACATGAGATAATACATTTACATACATGAAGGGGGAATACCCATTCATATAGACCCTCAAATAAATACCCAATTCTGCGACTCAAAACATGATCTAGTAGACCAAGTAGTTCAAACTACTTTTACAAGGACTCGATAGAAAACACTAGGACTCACTTAGCATGCTGATGACAAAATCCACCCTAGCTTTGGGGTGAGGCTGGAGGGAAAAACTCTGCCGATCACTTACGTGAATCAGTGAGACAAAAAATCTCCTAGGATAGAAATCATCAACAACATACTAGGCTTACCTAGGTTGTTACATACATTGACGGTCTTACTTAGATCATTTACATCATTACATGCAAAATGGGTTTACATCATTTATAACAATGTCAACTGTCGATGAAATCTGGATGATGGAATCTGAATGGCGCAACCACGTCGAACATGACAAATCCCATTTGAAAAAATGGGGGTGTACTGCTATGGGGTAGTTGACAAAGTGTGGTCAACATCTGGCTCTACTTGGGGACACGTTGCTTCATTGAAGGAATGTGAGAATCCAGAATCTGCATCCAAGCAACACACAAGATTACATAAGTAGCGTCCATCCAAATATCATCATATAACATTAATCTCATGAAAAATAGAAGCTCTTCTTTTATTTATTATTCTACTTAACATGAAAAGTAAATCTACTCTAACTGCAAAATGAAATGCTGAAATAACAAGGTGTAAGGTTAGAGATACAATACAAAGGATGCCCTGTGGCATCAGATGTGTTCAATATAGTGCATGCTAAGCATCTGCCTGCTTTTAGGCAAGTTTGTGGGCTGCTTTTCATATGTGCCATGTCCAATCTTGCTAATTGTAGGGCTCTGTCCTATCCAAATATCAAGTTGCTCTCGACCATCAGACGAATCAAACCACTTACTTCTTTTTTGCTTCTTTCTCTTCTTCTGACTGGGTTGTGATGTTAGCAATGAGAGCACTGTAAACTCCTTGTCCTCATCTTGAAGATGTTTGTACAAAATATCTGAGGAACCTGGAGTGTGACCAATATTATTCTGGATATACTCTGTCAATGGTGACACATAAGATTGGTCTTTCTCAACATCCTTTGTAGCCATAGTTAATTCTTCCTTAATGGGCAAAGTGACCTCTGTGTGATGAGATTGAAATTGCTTCAGCAAACTAGGAGGCCTATGATCTGTTTAAAAATCTGATTTGGGTTGGAAATTTTGCATGTGTGATCTTTCCATTCTTTCCAACTTCTTTTGGATATCAGTCATTTGATTAGAATGCTTAATATTAACAACAGTCATTTCCTTCGCATGACTCTCTTCAATCATCAACAATCTATGTTCCATGTTTTTTATTGATTCATCATTATCTGCTTTCATGGCCATGAAGAAACTTTGCATACAGTTCATCTCTTTCTTATGATTTGTTTCCATGATCGTCATTTCCTTAACATTTTTTTCTTCCATGGCAATTATTTGATTGGAGTGATTAAATTCCATGATCTTTAACCTGTTTTCCATGACATTTATTTCCTGTGCATGACTTGCTTCCATGGAAGTTATCTTATTTTGAAGATTGATTTGGTTAGCTTCCATGTTTTGAATCATTTGCATATGATTGGGTTGCACATCCTTAATCATCTGAGCTAGTTCCTTAACCTGACTTTCATGATCTTCTATATGCACGTGATAGTCCTTACCAACAACATTAATTTGATGGCTTGACCCTGCCATCCTACTAGCTATGATTCTTTTGACAACATGGCAAGTAACCTCTTCATGAAGAGCATTACAGGCTCTACAATAAGGCAGAGCTTCATCCACAAGATTTGCAAACTCAAGTTGATTTATCGGTCTCTGCTCATTAGATAGGCCTCTTTCCTGCAAAGCATTATTATTTTTAGGTTGGGAATTCTGCGTTTGAGCCCTTTCCATTTGAACCAACCTAGCCTGTAAGACACTTATTTCCTTAGCATGTTCAGAGATCAATTTCGCTTGATTAAGCTCCATGCTTTCAAGCTTTTGCATTAACCTTTTCATAGGGTCATCATCATCTTTTTCAATTTCTTTTTCCTTAGATTTTGTCAAAGACCTATCAAAATCTGGAATTTCAGACTTCCCAGATGTCGTTTTATCTTTTTCAATCTCCTCAGCTAAAGATTGACAAGCCTTATAATTTGCAGTTTTAGCCCGCCTTAACTCATATGAAGTATCAGAATCAAAAGCATCAATGTAAAAATTCAGAAGAGATCCATCAGGAGGTTTATGGGTTTGAGATATTTCTCTAAGAATACCATTAAATCTCCTATTAAATTCTTCAGTCGTTTCATTTTCTTTCTTTTTTATGGTACTGATTTCTCTTACCAAATGCCTATCTTCCCTTTTATCACCATACTTTTCCTTAAAAGCAGTTACAATTGATTCAAAAGTATCAAATGAATTATCAGGTTTTTCTGTAAACCATTCAGCAACATCCTCACCAAAAGTAAGAACAAAATTTTTCATCTTTACATCCTCGAAATTATTTTTTGCAACTGCAAATCTATTCCACCAGTTAGTGAAAGCAAACAAATGAGACTTGACACTAACTGCATCATTTCCTTGAAAAGAAGGTAATTTATCCATTTGAGGGAGATCATGGGGATAACCCTGAATATTAGCAAAATTACATGGGGCAAAAACATCCATGATATCGTTTTTAGGATTTTAGAAATAGATCCGTGTTCAAGAATAGTCAAAAGGTCCTCAAGAAGCGAACTTCTTAGCAGGAACTCTTGTAAGAAATGAAAGAATTGGAGTCGCCACTTGAACATGAAACTAATTCTAAAACAGAAGAAATAATCGAGAGATAGTAGATGGATATCAGGGGGGATTCTTGTCTGGGAGTAAAAAGATGAATAAGTGGAGTCGCCACCCAAACAAGAAGCCAACCGAAATGTCCAAGTGCTAAAGATACGATGATGAAATGATTAGTGATATGACGAAAGATAAGACAATGAAAATATGAAGGGATGAAAAGACGCCAGAAAATGTGATCCCTTGTGACAGGCTAATGAATGGCGAAAGAAGATTTGAAGATTATAAAATATTGTTAAGACCAAGGACAAAAAACTCTATCCCGGCAATGACGCCAAAAAATGTTGTCGCATAGATTGTCCAGGCATCGTGACAACGGCTCGGATTGGGGGCTGTCACCTTTATCCCCAATCCCTCTATTTAAGCTGTCTCCTTGCAAGCTAAGGGAGGTAGACCCTATTAGAAATGAAAAGGAAAAATCCAGGAGACATAGCTAAAACACCAAATACTTGATAAAATTAACGGGATTCCACAGATCTAAATCAGATTTCACGTTTAAGACCAGTGCCTTATGGAGTCAAACAAGATCCCATTATGCAAATTAAAAACAAGCAAATGATGATTAACTGTTGCGTATTAAAACAAGATTGATCACAATGATATTTAATTGAAAACGCCTCAACCATGAATAACTTGAACTCACAATAATATGAGAATGCCCGATATTTAAAAGATTTCCGAAATTAAGATATTCCCATCATAACCCAGTTCGAAAATTAAAATAATCCATAGTCAAACTTTAGATAGAAAAATTTTAGCACATTTGACTATAGAAAATTTGAAAATTTTTATGTTTTTATATTTTAGAATTTTTGAATTTTTTATTATACCCTAAATCTAAATATAAGTTCTAATTCATAAAAAACTAAATTAAATATAAAATCTAACTAAATTAAAACTAAAAACTAGACTTAAAAAATTAAAATCTAAAAAATAAACTAACCATTAAAAAATCTAAAAATCGAAATTAAATTTATAGTCTAACTAAACCTACGCTATCTTTAAACTAAATAAAAATAAAAACGAAATTTCAAATCCTAGCTAACACTAATCTAAAACAATTAAATAAAAGAAATCGAACTTTATTAAAACCTACAGCGAATGCTAACCAAATCGAATCAAGCCTAAACTACACAAAATTGAATTCTAATTTAATAAATCAAATCTAAATCTAAATAAATCCAAGTCTAAAACTGAGACTAAAAAAAATTAAAACTAAAAATTAAACAACAACAAAACGAAATGAAATTTATTTAAGACCTAACGATAACAAAAAGAACCCGAACTATACAAAAAAAATGAAACGCGGGTTTTATCATTTTAATAGTGTGTATTCATTTGTTCTTTGTTTGAATTGCAAGTCGAGGAGCGGACGACGCGAGGAGTGTTGACGGCAAAGCTTGATGGCAGAGGCATGTAAAGAAGGATGGATCGGGGGGACGTCGGATGGAGCAGACGTTTTAATGCAGGTCGAGGAGGGATCACGATGGCAAAGGCAGGAGCAGGCTCGATTGACGGATAGGGGAAAACGAGGGTTAAGTCGACGTGAAGGAGAATGGGAATGGGCACGCGAAGAGGCGAATGAAACAGAAAAGATGCAGTATGAGGAGGATGAAGGGACTTCGAATGGCAAATAAAAGAAAACGGCAGCAGGGAAGGAGAAGGATGCGAGGGAGAGGCAGAGGAAAGAGGACGTCGGACAGAGATTAAAAGCTTTGGACAGCAGGCCTGAGAATAAAAAACCTAGTACACATAAATTTCGCCCAGATATATTAAGATTTTCTTCAATTATGCTCAGATTTTATGCTCCCTTAAATAGAAACAATGTCCAGATTCGTCCACAGTAGTAATTTGAGGCCAGATCTGGCCTTTGGAGGCTAGATCTGCCTCAGATCTTAAAAGAAAATTTCGATTGGAACCCTAAATCTGCAATAAACCAGCCAGATCTGAAGATACACACCAATAAACGATTAAACCCTTACAGTTTTAAAAAATTTACAAATTTACAAACTAGTTTACAAATTTAAAACCCTCATGGTCAGATTTGAATCTATTTTAGCACAATTTTCAGAGATTAAAATTTTTGGGAGAGGCACAAGCCTTAGAAAACTCTGCAAAACCACCAATTTCGTAAGATAGACTTGGAATTTAACAAATAATGAGATTTTCAAATTTATGTTTATTGAGAGTCGGCTGGTCCAACCGAAGACTTCTCTAGACGCTCAAACCCTTAAAAAAAAAAAAAAAAATCCCTACACACTTAGATCTGAACTTTAGATTGATAGAGATTTAAGAAAATAACATGAGATCCTTTAGAAAAATCAAAATGTCATTTTATGAATCCAGAAAACTACACAAGATACCTGTATGCAGATTAATCCATGAAGGCCATCAACCATAAAATGCAAAAACAAAGTAGCAGACTTTAGAGACAATTCACCACATAGATCCGAGAAGGAACATCAAAATTTGCAACCCCAAAGTCTTTATGCTTTATTACTCAAAAATTTATAAGAGCTTCCAAGACAAGTGCATGATTCTGAGATCGGATGACTCAATACTGACAAAGACCTCTAAATTTATAAGACAAAATCTCAAATGGCTAGTTTGGATGATCCTTGTCAAAATAATCTCAACCGTCCAAAAGATTTAATCATCTTTTAATCAAGAGCGTTGAAATTAAAATTTTGGGGAAAAGACGAATTTATCATTTAATTCAATTTTAATTAATATTACTTTTGGAGTTAATTACCCTTAAAATTTCGATCTCTTGACTTAACCACCAAGCGCTCCAAAAAAGGTCCAAAAATTTCTCAAAATTCTCAATATTCTCGTCTTCGGGCTTTCAAAATCATTTTCCAAGGACCCACAAATTTTGTCTTTAAAGATTTAATCCTAACTTAGACTTAAACAATTAAATTTCTCAAGTTTAAGATTTTTAAATTAATTGACCAGGTGCAAATTTAATTAATTGACTGAGAGGGGATTATAATTATTTTTCCAACTCTCTTTTACATGAGATAATATATTTACATACATGAAGGGGGAATGCCCATTCGTATAGACCCTCCAATAAATACCCAATTCTGCGACTCAAAACATGATCTAGTAGACCAAGTAGCTCAAACTACTTTTACAAGGATTCGATAAAAACACTAGGACTCACTTAGTATGCTGATGATAAAGTCCACCCTAGCTTTGGGGTGAGGTTGGAGGGAAAAACTCTGCCGATCACTTACGTGAATCAGTGAGACAAAAAACCTCCTAGGATAGAAACCATCAACAACATACTAGGCTTACCTAGGTTGTTACATACATTGATGGTTTTACTTAGATCATTTACATCATTACATGCATAATGGGTTTACATCATTTATAACAAAATGTCGTCTGTTGACGAAATCTGGATGATGGAATCTGAATGGCGCAACCACGTCGAACTTGACGAATCCCATTTGAAAAAAAGGGGGTGTACTACTATGGGGTAGTTGACAAAGTGCGTCAACAAGGCCCATCGTGATAAAAGGGAGGAGAGCCTCTTCATTTCATCATTCATGTTTATGCATCTTGAGCTTGTCATTTCGACTTGGAGCACGTTGGCTGTTTAGCTTGTCTGCAGTACTGTTTAGTACACCGGGTGTCTCCGTGCGGAGATCCCACCCTCAGCCCCGAGAGACTTCGAGTGCTTGCTCGGGTGAGGTATTCTACCATCATTTTTGTAGGAGGATTTGTGGTTGCCTTCGTTGTGGAGCAGAGCATCTAGGGACTGCGCAGTCTTGAGAGGGAGGATGTAGTTCATCTTGGGAGAGTTCCGGATTAGTGCCATTTTGGAGGATTCGGGCCGAAGAATTGAGCAAGGGGCCAGCCCTTGCCTATTGGAGATATTTGGGAGAGAGGGAGTCCCTATTTTGGAGGTTGTCATTCAAAGAGCGGCCGTGGCCCTTGGGAGGATAGCGAGATCCCTGGGTGAGGATATGTTGAGCATTTCGTAAATGCTCGGCTTTTCTGTATTATAGAGCCGATCTCCGCAGCACGCATTTTCCGAGTAGGGGAGCAACCCCAAATACTCATTTTGGTTCCAGTAGTTGCAGCAACACGGTAGTATTCCAGCAGTTGGAGTTAGAGCAGAGAGCAGCCATTTCCTTTGACATTTTGAGAGTATTCCTACACTTGCCTGGTGCAGGTCGAGGTGCCATCATTCCAATCACCCCTTGTACTTCTTTATATTTCTCAGTATAATAAAATGGCTTAGCATTCTCTATTTCATGTGTATTAGCTTCATGGTTTGTTTCTAGCACTATATGTCTTGTTGTATGCTTTATATTACTGTCTATTTCCCCTTCGAGATATTACAGTGGTATCAGAGCTCATAGGCTTGGCACAGCCTGTGGGGCAAGTTGTCTATGGCACTGGGTGAGAAGCCCTACATTTGCTATAGACACAGGAAGTACAGAGATATTGAGCGTAGGTTGGAGAATACCTACGGGGCCGGGGATTGTATTCCAGTTAGAGACATAGAGGAGGAGGAACACATGACAGGAGAGAACAAAGATGAGGGGAAGGAACTCAGTGATATGCTCCTCAGGTCAGTACAGGAGCTAACGAGACAGATTGAGGTGATGGGACAAAGATTCATTGCTGCAGAGGCTAGGCAACATGAAACCGCAAGGGGTTTCCTGATTGGTGAGGGATCATGCACATCCCACCATCTGCAGGAGCACGATGCCACTCAACACATGGCATCTCATGCACCCACAAGTTCCACTATGCCCACTTTTCTGGCTGCAGACATAGGGGTAGGAGCAGGAACCTGGCCACATGGGTGTACTTTGCTGAGTACCAGGCATACGGGCCAGAGTTCAGGGATGCCCTCTCATTTCCTAATTTTGTCCAGCTCCAGCGGGACAGCAAACCCTACGACCATCATAGGGGACACCGGCATTATCACGATGGAGACACTCAGCGTACGATGAGTAGGTTCCATTTGCCGATGTTTGATGGTTCATCAAGCAGTTCGGCAAAGGCTTGGGTGGAGAAGCTGGACATATACTTCTAGCTTAACTAGATGGCGGAGGCTGAAGCCATCAAGGTAGCTTCACTACACTATGAGGGCGACGCCCATGCTTGGTGGTTTCATGGGATGACTACACTAGGACACTCGGCAGTGACCACTTATGCTGAGTTCACACAGAGAGTAGTGGAGAGATTCGATTGGAGGGATCCGGAGGAGCATTTCGTTGATCTGACTAAGTTCAAACAAACAGGGAGCCCAGACACTTACATCTCAGATTTCCTGAGACTCTCGATGATGGTACCAGATCTATTTGCGGCACAAATGATCTACATGTTCATTGATGGGTTAGCAGAGTCGCTTTGGGGATTGGTCAGATCCACTAGATCGACCACCCTCCATGACGCAGTTGGCAGGATGCCTTACCTCGGACCAGGATGCCTTACCCCCAGAGACAGGCTTTCCAGCCTAAGGGGAAGGATGTGAGGATTCCGCCTCCAGAGGGGAATCAAGGTAGAGGACAGTGGGATGATGATGCCAGGAGGGAGTTGAAGAGGAAGAGATTCTGTTTCACCTGTCAGGAGTCGTGGGCACCAGGACACAGATGTGCTGCTAGCAAAGCACATTATATCGAGGTCTTCTCCGAGAGCAGCAGGGAAGAAGATGAGTATGATGACGTGGGGGCAGGGGGCAGCCATACAACACAGGATCATTTGCCACCTCTACCACCAGGAGCAGGAGGTGCAGCCTTTGCACCTACCGGAGGGACCCTTGCAGCATTGCGAGGAGTTCCCAAGTATCTGACGTTGCGCGTCCGAGGTACAGTGTGGGGGCAACGAGTATCAGTACTGGTGGACAGTGGGGCAACCCACAACTTCATCGATGCACAGATGGTAGAGCGAAGAGGCATACAGACAGAGAGCTTCGATGGGTTTTCAGTGTTGGTCCCAGGAGATCAGACTATGCAGTGTGCCAGTTATGTCCCAGCGTTGACAGTGACGATGGGCACTTACACAATGACTGACCACTTTTTCATGGTTAACATACCGGATACTAATGTGGTATTAGGATTACAGTGGCTGATCACTCTGGGGAAGGTCACCACAGATTGGGAGGCCTTGGAGATGGAGTGGGATGACAAGAAGATTGGGAAGCACGAGAAGATACGAGGCATGCACACTTACCCACCTCAAACAGTTTCAGCTCACCGGATGGAGGCAGACTTCCGGAAGGGAGACATAGAGTGGGCTGTAGAGCTGCGTGCATCAGAGGCAGAGACTACCGGGCAGACAGTTCATCCAGAGGTACATACCATCCTTGACAGGTATGCTGCGGTGTTTGGGGAGATACCACTAGGACAGCCACCGGATCAGGGATTTGAGCATACGATTGAGTTAGAGAAGGGCATACAGGCCGTCATTACCACACCCTATAGGCACCCCAAGGCCTATCGGGACGAGATCGAGCGGGCTACCCACAAGTTGTTAGCTCTTGGACACATTCGGCCTATCACCAGTCCTTTCGCTTCTTCGGTAGTGTTGGTGAAGAAGAAGGACGGCACATTGAGGATGTGCATTGATTACAGGGCCTTGAACAAAAAGACCATGAAGAATAGGTACCCTATTCCACGGATCGACGAGCTGATGGATGAGTTGAGAGCGGCACAGTTCTTCTCAAAGATTGATTTGAGATCTGGGTACCATTAGATTCGTGTGAGGGAACAGGACATTCCCAAGACTGCTTTCAGGTGCCACTATGGCCATTTTGAGTTCTTGGTGATGCCCTTCAGGCTAACCAATGCACCGGCCACCTTCCAGTCATGTATGAACCACATTTTCCGCAGCCACCTGAGGAAGTGTGTGTTTGTCTTCTTTGATGACATATTGATATATAGCAGGATATGGGAGGAGCATCTCCAACACATAGAGGCAGTGTTGCGTATTTTGGAGGAGCAGCAGTTTTATGCTAAGCTCTCCAAGTGCGAGTTTGGGTTGACGGAGATGCTATACTTGGGACACATCATAGGGGTGGACAGAGTGAGGGTCCACGAGGAGAAGATCAGGGTCATCAGGGATTGGCCAGAGCCGAGAAACGTGACGAAACTTCGGGGGTTTGTAGGTATCTGCACCTACTACAGGAAGTTCGTCAAGGGTTTCTCTCAGCTTGCTGCACTCCTTACATATTTGACGAAGAAGGGGGCATTTAGTTGGACAGACACAGTGCAGCGAGCCTTTGATAGGCTCAAGGAGGTGATGAGAAGCTGTCCAGTGCTAGCATTACCAGACTTCACGCAGCCATTCGTTCTGGAGTGTGATGCATTAGGAGAGGGGATAGGCGTAGTGTTGATGCAGTGAGGCCACCCTATAGCTTTTGAGAGCCAGAAGCTCCTACCACATGAGCGGTTGTATGCCATATACGACAAGGAGATGCTGGCCATCATGCATGCATTCGTCAAATTCCGGCAGTACCTGGTAGGTAACAGGTTTAGGGTGAGGACCGACCACAACAGCCTCAGGTTTTTCTTAGAGCAGAAACAACTACAGGGGAGGCAGCAAAAGTGGGTCAGCAAGATCTAAGCCTACGACTTTGACATCGAGTATGTCAAAGGGAAGAACAACGTGGTGGCTGATGCACTTTCATGCAGACTAGCCACGTTGTCTCTGATGAGTTTGGACGCAGATTGGAGGGCTCGACTATTGGTGGAGTACTCCAAGGACAAATTTGCTTGTGAGGTTTTGGATGGGCAAGTGACAGATGACAGATATAGGGTGATGGATGAGATCATCTACTACAGGGACAGGATCTTCTTGACTGAGGGATCTCAACTCAAGAAGAAGATATTGCAGGCTTCTCACGATTCACCATTGTTTGGCCATCAGGGGTTTACCAAAACCTACAGGGCCATCAGAGAGAGGTTCTCATGGAAGGGCCTCAAGGGGGACGTACTCCAGCATGTCAGGGAGTGTGAGGTTTGTCAACGCAACAAGGGGGAGATGAACCATTCGGCAGGATTGTTGCAGCCTCTTCCCATTCTAGAGGGGAAATGGGAGAGTATCTCGATGGATTTCATCACAGGGTTGCCCATGGTGTAGGGCAAGGACTGTATATTCGTCGTCGTTGACCGACTGATGAAATATGCGCATTTTTTTGCCATATCCTCACATTATACAACAACACAGGTGTCAAAGCTGTTATTCAGGGACATCTTCAGGTTACATGGTCTTCCCAAGACCATTGTCAATGACAGGGACAGTCGTTTCATGGGCGGGTTTTGGCAGGAGCTTTTTCGGTTGGTGGGGACAAAGTTGACACCGAGCACTAGCTACCACCCACAGACAGATGGGCAGACAGAGATAGTTAACAAGTGGCTGGAGGGCTACTTGCGTAACTATGTTAGTGGGTAGAAGAGAGCATGGCTGAAGTGGCAACACCTAGGAGAGTACTGCTACAACAACACACATCACATAACCATTGGTATGTCTCTATTTTACGCATTATATGGTTATCATGCTTTATCTTTTGTTGATATGATGTTTGGTGCCAGCAAGGCTCCGAGAGCCAAGGACTGGATCCAAGAGAGTCAGGACATCCTCCGAGCTCTCAAGGATAACATGGCTACAGTGCAGAACCAATAGAAGCTGTATGTCGACAGGGGTCTGGTGGAGAGACATTTTGAGGTAGGGGACTTGGTCTAACTACGTTTGCAACCATACCGTCAGTCTACTTTGAAGCAGAAGGGAGCTGAGAAGCTCAAGCCTCATTTTTATGGGCCTTACAGGGTGATACGTAGAGTTGGGCAGGTTGCTTACCAGTTGGAGCTACCCCAGGGCAGCAAGATTCATAACATCTTTCATGTATCATGCCTGAAGAAGGCACTAGGACAGCAGGTGACAGTGACAGGGGAGCTTCTGCCTACGGATGATGAGGGGCACTTGGTGCTACAGCCGGAGGCCATTATTGATACCCGGGAGAGACAGTTGCGGAGCAGGACAGTCTGGGAATTCTTAGTGAGGTGGAAGAATTTGCCGGATGAGGATGCCACTTGGGAGAGTGAGAAGATCTTGCAACATCCATCACTACAGTTGCTTGATGTCAAGCAACATTTTGTCGGGGGAGACTGTATATTCCCAATTAGCAATAGCTAATTGGAAATATTAATTTTGACCAATTTTGCCTTATTATAGTTGGAGCATGAATAAAGTGAGTGAAATATTAAATAACTCACTTAGGATAAAGTATTTCAAGTCCACATCGTATTTGAGGAAGTGGGGCCTAGTGACCCCAAGTGGACAGCACAGGGAGAGGAGGACGTAGACCACGTGGGTAGTGTGGGGCCTAGCTCACGCAGTTGAGAGGGGCAGCGTGGGCCAAGGGGCACATAGGAGATGGTGGGGCCTAGGGTTGAGAGAGGCCCATCGTGATAAAAGGGAGGAGAGCCTCTTCATTTGATGATTCATGTTTATGCATCTTGAGCTTGTCATTTCGACTTGGAGCACGCTGGTTGTTTAGCTTGTCTGCAGTACTGTTTAGTACACCGAGTGTCTTCGTGTGGAGATCCCACCCTCAACCTCGGGAGACTTCAAGTGCTTGCTCGGGTGAGGTATTCTACCATCATTTTCGCAGGAGGATTTTTGGTTGCCTTCGTTGTGGAGTGGAGCATCGAGGGACTGCACAGTCTTGAGAGAGAGGACGCAGTTCATCTGGGGAGAGTTAAGGATTCGTGTCATTTTGGAGGATTCGGGCCGGAGAATTGTGAAAGGGGCCAACCCTTGCCTATTGGAGATATTTGGAAGAGAGGGAGTCCCTATTTTGGAGGTTGTCATTCAGCACCAGCGTGGCCCTTGGGAGGATAGTGTAGATCCTCAAGGGAGGCATTTTTGGAGGTCGAGCATTTCAGAAACGCTCTCTGGGCTTTTCTGGGTATTGTGAGTGGAGGTCGATTCCAGAGTATCAACATTTTCCGAGTAAGGGAGCAGCCCCAAATACTCATTTTGGTTCTAGTAGTTGCAGTAGCACGGTAGTATTCCAATAGTTGGAGTTAGAGTAGAGAGCAACCATTTCCTTTGACATTCTGAGAGTATTCCTACACTTGCCTGGTGCAAGTCGAGGTGCCATCATTCTAATCACCCCTTGTACTTCTTTATATTTCTCAGTATAATAAAATGGCTAAGCATTCTCTATTTCATGTGTATCAGCTTCATGGTTTGTTTCTAGCACTATATGTCTTGTTGTATGCTTTATATTACTGTCACTTTCCCCTTCGAGATATTACAGTGTCAGCCTCTGCGTGAGCAGACTGGCTCAGTGTCCCTCTTCTGGTGCTGCGTGAGTAGACTGGCTCTGCGTCACCTCTCTAGAGTTGCGTCAGCCTCTGCCTGGGTAGACTGACTTTGCGTCACCCTTGCTGGGTCTGCGTCCCTCCTGGTGCTGTGCTGCCTTCTTCTAGATATCTACTGCTTCAGCTTCCCTTCCTGCAGCAATTACCTTTAGCTACTTTGCTGGTGGATCAACTTGATCTGCAATGCTATGATACCATGTGAAAGTTGCAAAAAAGAAACCCTACTGCAATGTCTTGATCTACTTTGCCTACTTGTTTGATTAATTAACAAGTTATTAATCTAAAGTATTCATAAAAACATTAAATAAAATATGAACTGCAGCCTACTCATCTACAGATCATTTACTGAACAACACACACATGTGACAAAATTACACAATTTTTTCAGACAAATGACCTCGGAAAAACCTAGTGACCAGTGCAACATCTCCAGAGGGTTTTATTATTATGCATAATCTGAATACAACAATCTGGGCACCACAAATGGTCTTCTCTACAGAGAAATTACACGACAGTTGTACCTTTCACTTAGAGACAGAAAATATGGTTGATCCAATCCTCTACGAGGAATTACGAATCTGAGCCCTTTCTGGCCCACTGGAACCCTCAGCGCAGTCTTCACCAGCCTCTGCGTTAGCCCTCTAGCCTAGCACAACACAGGCTGCCCTTGCATCACTCTGGAAGGCTCTATGTTGCCTCCACGTCACCCAGATGGCTTTGCGTCACACTCTGCGCAGCCTCTGCTTCGGTTTGGCTGGACTGCGTCCCTCCTGCTGGCCTCTGCGCTGCCCTGGTACGATGCTGCCTCTCTGATGATGTATTCTCGGCCTCAGATCAGATCATCCCTTGTCGATCTCTGCCCCTCACTACACTGCAAAATCACTTCGAATTCCTCAACAAACCCCGCCCCAGAAATTCGACTTAGCTTCAGTGCTCTGCAATGTGTGTGTATTCTCCAACTAACCCCAAGCCCTTCCTTTATACTTTTCTCGTTGGGAAACCAATGACCGTGATCTAATCTCTTATCAACGACTGAGATTAAAAGAAAGCTTGATCCACGTCACTTAGAACATTTCATCACATGTGTAATTTAATTCACTTTAATTTTTCAATTTCCCTAAGCTAGACTTAGGGTCCCCATTAAAAAATTTAATTATTTGAATAACTATTACACTGGATGAAATTTCTCCATACGCTTTCTGGGTCTTGGATATCTCATGTGTTCCACCCCTCCACAAAGTTTTAGAGCTAGAGCACACCCGATGCTACCCCAAAATCTCAACAAAAATTAAATCCAAAATCTAACTTCTGCTCATCCAAACAAGATGATCTTTAGATCAATCTTGCATCTCTCCGAAAGAGGAATCCAACAAAAATATAGTTTCCATCATATGAGCAGTGTAACCTGGAGTTTGGCCCTAGTTTCCAAATTTAACACTCCTCAACTAGGGAGAACTCTACCTGTCCATCCATCTGTCAACTTGTGCAATCCTGTCATCCAAGACCATCATGTACTATCATATATCATCTTGCAATTATGTGTCATCCTACTGTCTTTGTACTTTGCTTGCTCTGCTCTGCTGTAGAATAATAAGAAGATATGATCAAGAGTGAGTCACAAATACCTTGCCACTCTCCACTGACCCGAAGTCAGTTTAGAGGTAAAAACCTCAACTAGACTTGATCCCAGATCCTAGACACAGAGAGTACGGAAATACATGGTGCATCCATCGGTAATGCTATGATATCTATCCTCTTTTTCCAACTCATTGGCCAGATGAGAGGTACTTCCCATGAGTCTCGGACTACATGGGTAGGATGCATGTGGGGCATAGATCAAAGAGAGGGTGAACTAACTCAAGGTATGGCGAACCTAGCCCTGTGGTTGCTTATAGCTCCAAGCAACTATCCCCAACCCCATAGAGCTCCCAGAGCTCACAGTCCAACTCAAGCGGGACCCTCGTAATAGGGTCTGTCCACGATACCAAGCTTCTCACAAAAGGTTAAGAATTTGACCTTCCCTAGGGGTTTCATGAGAATATCTGTGACCTGCTCATCAGTCCCAATGTGATGGAGCCTTATGGCGCTTCACTGTACCATTTCCCGGACAAAGTGGTACCTAATATAAATATGCTCAGATCATTCATGGAACACAGGATTATCAGAAATACGAATCCCACTTTGGTTGTTGCAAAGGACACGATGGTATTCAACACAAGCCCAAGCAACTCATTGAAGATCTTTCTCAAACAAAAAACTTCACAACAGGCCATATGTTCTGCAATGTATTCAGCCTCGACGATGATCAAAGAAACCGAGATCGAAGTAGATCTGCCAAGAGGAGATCCACCGAATCACCAAGAGGCAGTACAACGTTGGAGCGGGCAAAGTGAGGAAAGAAGAAGAGCAAGATGCAACCCTGGCATCAAAGAGGTAGCAAGGGAAAAAGAAACGTGATCTATCAAAGATCAAATGTTTCTAGTGCGGCGAATTTGGACATTTCACCAACAATTGTCCTCAGAAGAAGAAGGACAAGGAAGCTTATAGTTCCAAGGCTGTTGTAGCAGACGATGGCTCCGATGATGATGTAGCCATGAGTGCTCATGAACCACGAAAGTAGGGTGATATTGATCTGTAGAGAAGCTACAAAGCTAAGTCACTTGATACGGGGATTCGAGATTTGATGGATATGGGGGTTCGAGAATCGGATTCGGGATACGGTGACCCCCGGAACATGCAGTTCCGGGATACGATACGTTATATATATATATATTAAAAAATAGATATTTTTTACACAAATTCATACAAATTCATTGATTCAAACATAGATTTAAGATCTTAGATACTCATACATGATACATTGATACATCATACAATTGTCAAATTTACTGAGAAAGACAAGATAGTAAGATACTGTAGTTTTCTCATTAAGTCGTCAAAATCAAAATGTGTTACATAAGTACACTGACAATGGAAAATAGAAATAGAAAATACAAAAAAACTACAGTCTACAAGACTACAAGCCTGAAGCCTCAATGAGTCAGAGTCAATGAGTCATCAACCCTCATCATCATAATCAACATCACTGTCCTCATCATGATCATCATGCTCACCACTGCTCTCTTCTGTTGCATCCTCCTCCTCTGTCATCTCTGCATCTGCTGGTGTGGAGGATGACACCTCTACTATATCGGCATCATCAAATGTGACAGGCTCTAGCACTGGCGCATTGAGATCCAAGTTGGGCAATGCCAACTCAACACTGCTGTCCAAACCCATATCATCAGGAAAGACATCCCGCATCTTTGTCTTTCCCTTCAACCAATCCTCCCTCTACCTGTAGATGAGACGAAGGTTGGTGTGCACATACACCATTGTCTCTGCCCTGGACTGCTCAAGCCTGTTCTTCTTCACACTATACAAATTCCCATATGTGCTCCAATTCCTCTCGCAACAAGAGGATTAAGTCACCTGAGAGAGGAGCCTCATGGCTAACTGTTGTAGAGGAGGGCTTGTTGCCCACCAAGAATAGGGCTTCTTAGCCCCCTGTCTTGAATCACATCATAGCCTGCAAATCGCCCAATGCTAGTGGAAAACTTTGCAAAGGCATCCTCCACCTCATCAAGGGATGCCCTCTTTTGAAAAATCCTCCTCAATGCATCTTTCCTCCCCTGTGATATTTCACCATCCATGTGAGGAGGGAATCTGCAGGAAGGTCCACCATTCATCCACTCATGGCTGTAGTATTTTGGGTTCAAGGAGTGAGCCAAACAATGTAAAGGTGTGCAATTCTTGTCCCATCTACTGACAAGAATATCCTGTATACTGGTGAAGAAGGCCTCTGGTGATGTCTCATACTCTGGGCATTGAATCTGTAAAATAATGGTTCTCACAGACTCAATCATGGAATCCCATCCCTCATGATGCTCTCCTAGGATGGGTTGGTCTATATCTGCAAATTGAAGCAAGGAAATGATAGGCTCCATGATCTGAATAACTAGATCTACCTTCTCCCACCATAGATCATCCAACACTGTGTCCTTCACTTTCTTTGAGGTTGCTTGATCCGTCTTTCTCCAAAAAGACCAAAACTCTGAAATAACCATGGCCCCAAGAGCGGTCTTGACCTCCCTCAACCTCTTCAACATGATGAATGAAGAGGCAAACTGTGTATCCATAATCTTCAACAATGATAGATTGTTGTACTCCTTGTAGATAGTGAGGGCATTTGTATGGTTTTGTACAAAGTTGCAGATATGTCGTGCATCCTCAATAATGGCTCCAATCCAAATCACATCAGAGGAAATGGATTTCAGTGCCAAGTTCAATGAATGGACAATGCAAGGTGTCCAAAATATTTGTGGATATTTTGCTTCCACAATCATGCCAGCAGCCTTGCAAATAGGTGCATTATATGTAATGATTTGCACACAAGAATCGACACCCACATCTTCAATAATTTTAATAAATAATTCACCCATATATTGTGCATCCTTGTACTGTCCAAGTGCATCCACTGCTTTCAAGAAAACTGGACCATTCAATGATGACACCATGAAGTTGATGAGTGGGTGTAATATTCCTAATTAGCAATGGCTAATTGGAATATTAAATTTTGCTCAATTTTGCCTTCTATAGTTTATTTATAAATAAAAAGTGAGTAGAGAGGACATAACTCACTTTAGAAATAAAAGCTCGCTCCCTAGTAGCACAACGTTGTAACTTAAGTGAGCCAAGGGGGGCCAAGAGACCACGCAGAGGGGGAGCCCACGCAGACACATGGAGGGACTGCGCAGGCCATGATGGGGCACGTGGCAACGTTGGAGGAGATGAGAATTAGGGTTGAGAGGGGCCAACGCTATATAGAAAGGAGAGCCCCCTCATTTTGATCATTCGTTGTTGATGATATTGAGCTGGTCGTTTGACTTCTTGAGCACGCTGGCTGTTTAGCCTGTCTGCAGCATTGTTCAGTGCATTGAGTGTCTCGAATCAGAGATCTCGCCCTTAGCCCTGGGGGACTTCGAGTGCCTGCTTGGGCAAGGTAGTTTCTTCAGCATTTTGCGGGAGGATTGGTGTTTGGTTTTTGTTGCGGAGCCATGCATTCAGAGAGACTGCGCAGTCATTGAGAGGGAGGACGTAGTCCATCCAAGAGGAGCTCCGGGTTGGGATTCTTGCACGAGTTTTGAGCTAGGAGATTGAGCAGAGGGTCAACCTTTGCCTTTGGGAGGATTTTGATGGAGTTTGAGGCCGTATTTCATTCATTCCTTTTCAGCCTCTGCGCAGAGCCTTGGAGGCTAGCGTAATTCCCCAAGGGGGTGTTTTTCGGGGGTCAGCCATTTCTGATATGATTTCAGGGTTTGCCGAGATTGGTGAGTAGAGGTGGATTCCAGATTTTCAGCTCATTCCGGAGAGGGGATCAGCCCCAAGTCATCAGTTCCTTTCAGCAGTAGCAGCTACACGACAGTTTTCCAGCAGCTGGGACGCAGTTCAGAGAGCAGCCATTTCTTGGATATTCTAAGAGTATTTCTTCACTTGCCTTGAGCAAGTCTAGGTGTCATCACTCTGATCACCTATTGTACTTCATTATATTTCTCAGTCTAATAAAATGGCTTAGCATTCTCTCTCTATATTTCTCGGAAGATTTGTTGTACATTCTTTCTATGCTATTGTATGTCTACCGTACCGTTATCTTTATAAATTTTCGGCATTCTAGTTCTATACCACTTGGTGTGTTTATTTCACATAATTTAACCGCCTATCTTTGGTTAGAGTTTGTTGTGTTTTAGAGATATCCCAAAAACGAGATATTACAGTGGTATCAGAGCATAGTTCTGGCTCATCATGTGGAACTAGTTGTCCATGACACCGGGGAAGAGGCCATATATTTGTTACAAAGGCAGGAAGTACAGAGATCGTGAGCGTAGTTTGGAGAACACCTACGGAGAGGGAGACTGTGTTCAGGTGGTGGACACAGAGCAGGAGGAGCCTGTGACAGACGCAGAACAGGAGGAGCCTGTGTTAGATTCAGAGCAGAGAGAGCCGATGGCAAATGAAACTGAGGCCAAACAGTTTGGGGAGGCACTCCTCAAATCGATGCAGGATTTAGCGAGGCAAATTGAGGTGATGGGTCAGAGATTCACCGTTGTAGAGGCTAGACAGCGTGAGACCCCACGGGTATTCCAAGTAGGTGAGGGATCAGGTACATCCCACCATTTGCTGGAGCATGGTGCTGCTCAGCGTGATACTACTCAGCCGATGGCTTCACATGCACCTACACACTCTACCATGCCCACTTTCTTTCTATGCATTGTATGTCTACTGCATCGTTATCTTTATATATTTTCTGGGTATCTTACTCTATACCACTGGGTGTGTTTATCTCACTCTTAGACAACTGAAAGGCTGTGTAGCCTCCGTGATCTCACCCTCTTCTCAGAGGTGAAATATCTGGTAAACGCCCTCCCAGTCCATCTCTGGTTAGAGTTTGCTATGTTTTAGAGATATCCCCGAAACGGGATATTACAGTGGTATCAGAGCATAGTTCTGGCTCAGCCTGTGGAGCTAGTCGTCTATGACACCGGGGAAGAAGCCCTACATTTGTTACAGAGGCAGGAATTATAGAGATCTTGAGCGTAGGTTGGAGAACACCTATGGAGAGGGAGACTGTGTTCGGGCGATGGACACAGAACAGGAGGAGCCTGTGATAGACGCAGAGCAGGAGGAGCCTGTGTTAGATTCAGAGCAGAGAGAGCCGATGGCAGATGATACTGAGGCCAAACAGTTTGGGGAGGCACTCCTCAAATCAGTGCAGGATCTAGCGAGACAGATTGAGGTGACGGGTCAGAGATTCACCGCTGTAGAGGCTAGGCAGCGTGAGACCCCACGGGTATTCCAGGTAGGTGAGGGATTAGGTACATCCCACCATTTGTCGGAGCATGGTGCTGCTCAGTGTGATACTACTCAGTCGATGGCTTTACATGCACCTACACGCTTTACCATGCCCACTTTCTCGGGAGCAGACACAGGGGCAGGAGCCCAGCAGGAGGCAGAGCCCGGACATATGGGTGATTATTTTGCAGAGTATCAGGCCTATGGGCAAGATTTCAGGGATGCTCTCTCGTTCAGAGATTTTGTTCAGCTCCAGCAAGACAGTAGACCCCGCGACCATCATAGAGGGCACCGGCATTATCATGATGGAGATACCCACCGCACATCTAGCAGATTCCATTTGCCTATGTTTGATGGTTCATCAAACAGTTCGGTAAAGTCTTGGGTGGAGAAGTTGGATATCTATTTCCAGCTTAACTAGATGTCGGAGACGGAGGCCATCAAGGTGGCGACATTACACTTGGATGGTGAGGCCCAGGATTCGCGGTTTCATGGGATGGTTACACTCAGACATTCTGCAGTGACGACATATGCCGAGTTCACCAGGAGGTTGATAGAGCGATTTGACCGGAGGGATCCGGAACAGTACTTTGTTGAGCTGACTAGGCTCAAACAGACCGGGAGCCCAAAGACATACATTGCAGACTTCTTGAGGGTTTCAGTGATGGTGCCAGATCTATTTGCGGCACAGATGATCTATATGTTTGTGGAGGGGTTAGCAGAGCTACTTCAGGGTCTAGTCAGATCTACTAGACCAGCTACACTCCAGGATGCTATTACTAGGACTTGGAATTTACAGGATGCATTGCCCAGGACTCGGACACCTTACCCTCAGAGACAGGGCTTCCAGCCCAAGGGGAAGGATGTGAGGATTCCGCCTCCAAAGGGGAATCTAGGACGGGCACAGACAGATGATGATGCCAGGAGGGAGCTGAAGAAGAAGCGGTTGTGCTTTACTTGTCAGGAGCCGTGGGCACCAGGACATAGGTGTGCTGCTGGCAAAGCACACTTCATTGAGGTCTTCTCCGAGGATAGCGGGGAAGAGGATGAGGAGGATGAGGAGGAGGCAGGAGACAGTCAGACAGCCCAGGATCAGTTGCCACCTCCACCTCCAGGAGCAGGAGGTGCAGCTTTTGCACCCATAGGAGGGACCCTTGCAGCATTGCGAGGAGTTCCCAAGTATCTGACGCTGCGCATACGAGGGACAGTGCGTGGCCAGCGAGTATCAGTTTTGGTTGACAGTGGGGCAACCCACAACTTCATCGATGCACAGATGGTCGAGCGGAGAGGTATACCGACCGAGAGCTTCGACGGATTTTCAGTTTTGGTCCCAGGAGCCCAGACGATGTAGTGTGCTCGGTATGTTCCAGAGTTAGCAGTGACGATGGGTACCTACACCGTGACCGACCACTTTTTCGTGGTCAACATACCGGATACCAATGTGGTACTGGGTGTTCAGTGGTTGATTACTCTGGGGAAGGTCACCACGGATTGGGAGGCCTTAGAGATGGAGTGGGATGATAAGAAGACTGGGAAGCATGAGAAGATCCGCGGAATGCACACTTACCCACCTCAGACCGTTTCGGCTCACCGGATGGAGGCTGATTTTCGGAAAGGAGACATAGAGTGGGCGGTTGAGTTGCGGGCTTCAGAGGCAGGGACCACCGGTCAAGCAGTTCATCCTGATATATAGGCCATCCTTGACAGGTATGATACAGTGTTTGGGGATATACCACCAGGTCGGCCACCGGATCGAGGGTTTGAGCACACCATTGAGCTTGAGCAGGGCATACAGGCAGTGATTACTACCCCCTATAGGCATCCCAAAGCCTATCGGGATGAGATTGAGCGGGCCATCCAGGAGTTGCTGGCTCTTGGGCACATCAGACCGAGCACGAGTCCGTTTGCTTCTTCCGTGGTGTTGGTGAAGAAGAAGGACGACACCTTGAGGATGTGTATTGACTACAGGGCCCTGAACAAGAAGACCCTGAAGAACAGGTATCCTATACCCAGGATCGATGAGTTGATGGATGAGCTGAGAGGAGCCAAGTTCTTCTCGAAGATTGATTTGAGATTAGGGTACCATCAGATTCGCGTGAGGGAACAGGACATTCCCAAGACCGCCTTCAGGTGTCATTATGGGCACTTTGAGTTTTTGGTTATGCCTTTTGGGCTAACCAATGCACCAGCTACCTTTCAGTCTTGCATGAACCATATCTTCCACAGTCATCTGAGGAAGTTTGTATTGGTCTTCTTCGATGACATACTCATATATAGCAGGACTTGGGAGGAGCATCTCCAGCATATAGAGGCAGTACTACATATCTTGGAAGAGCAACAATTCTATGCTAAGCTCTCCAAGTGTGAGTTTGGGATGACGGAGATGTTGTATTTGGGTCACATTATTGGAGTGGACGGAGTCAGAGTCCATGAGGAGAAGATCAAGGCCATCAGAGATTGGCCGGAGCCGAGGAACGTGACGGAACTTCGAGGATTCATTGGCATATGTACTTATTACAGGAAGTTCGTCAAGAGTTTCTCACAGCTTGCTGCACCCCTTACAGATTTGACGAAGAAGGGGGCATTCAGTTGGTCGGATACAGCGCAGTGAGCCTTTGACAGGCTCAAGGAGGTGATGAGTAGCTGCCCAGTGCTTGCATTGTCGGATTTTATGCAGCCATTTGTTTTGGAGTGTGATGCATCGGGAGAGGGGATCGGTGCAGTATTGATGCAGGGAGGACACCCTATAGCCTTTGAGAGCCGAAAGCTCCTTCCACACGAGAGGTTGTATTCTATATACGACAAGGAGATGTTGGCCATTATGCATGCATTGGCCAAATTCCGGCAGTATTTGGTGGGGAACAAGTTCAGGGTGAGGACTGATCACAACAGCCTCAGGTTCTTTTTGGAGCAGAAGCAGCTACAGGAGAGGCAGCAAAAGTGGATCAGTAAGATCCAGGCATATGACTTTGACATTGAGTATGTCAAGGGTAAGAACAACGTGGTAGCAGATGCCCTTTCACGTAGACCAACCACGTTGTCTCTTATGAGCTTGGATACAGACTGGAGGGCTCGACTTTTAGTAGAGTACTCCAAGGACAGATTTGCATGTGAGGTTCTGGATGGACAGGTGGCGGATGACAGGTACAGGGTGGTCGATGAGATCATCTACTACAGGGACCGGATCTTCTTGACTGAGGGATCTCAGCTCAAGAAGAAGATACTTCAGGCATCACATGATTCACCTTTGGCCGGCCATCAGGGGTTTACCAAAACCTACCGAGCCATTAGAGAGAGGTTCTCATGGAAGGGCCTCAAGGAGGACGTACTCCAGCACATCAGGGAGTGCGATGTTTGCCAAAGGAACAAGGGGGAGATGAGCCATCCCGCAGGATTATTGCAGCCTCTTCCCATCCCGGAGGGGAAATGGGAGAGTATATCGATGGACTTCATCACAGGGTTGCCCATGGTGCAGGGCAAGGATTGTATCTTTGTCGTCGTTGATCAACTGACAAAGTATGCACATTTTTTCGCCATATCCGCGCACTACACAGCAGCACAGGTGGCTGAGCTGTTCTTTAGAAAGGTTTTCAGGCTACATGGTCTTCCTAAGACCATCATCAGTGACAGGGACAGCCGCTTCATGGGCGGATTTTGGCAGGAGCTCTTTCGGTTGGTGGGGACAGAGTTGACACCGAGTACTAGTTATCACCCACAGACAGATGGACAGACGGAGATAGTTAACAAGTGGTTGGAGGGCTACTTGCGTAACTATGTTAGTGGGCAGCAGCGAGCATGGCTGAAATGGCTACATTTGGGGGAGTACTGCTACAACACTACACATCACATGTCCATTGGTATGTCTCCATTCTATGCTTTATATGGATATCACTCTTTGTCTTTTGCTGACGTGATGTTTGGTGCTAGCAAGGCTCCGAGAGCCAAGATTTGGATCCAAGAGAGTCAGGATATTCTCCGAGCTCTCAAGCATAATATGGCCACAGCGCAGAACCAGCAGAAGCTGTATGTTGATCGGGGTCGGGTGGAGAGACAGTTTGAGGTAGGGGACTTGGTCTACCTACGATTACAGCCATACCGACAGTCGTCACTGAAGCAGAAGGGAGCTGAGAAGCTCAAGCCCCGCTTTTATGGGCCATGCAGGGTGATACGCAGGGTTGGACAGGTTGCATATGAGTTGGAGCTGCCCCAAGGCAGCAAGATTCATAACATTTTCCACGTATCATGTCTGAAGAAGGCATTGGGGTAGCAGGTGACAGCAACAGATGAGCTACCACCCATAGATGATGAGGGGCACTTGGTGTTGCAGCCAGAGGCCATTATTGATACCAGGGAGAGGCAGCTACGTAGCAGGACAGTCCGGGAATTCTTAGTGAGATGGAAGAATTTGCCGAATGAGGATGCCACTTGGGAGAGTGAGAGGATTTTGCAGTATCCATCACTTCAGTTGCTTGAGGACAAGCAACATTTTTCCGGGGCAGACTGTAATATTCCTAATTAGCAATGGCTAATTGGAATATTAAATTTTACTCAGTTTTGCCTTCTATAGTTTATTTATAAATAAAAAGTGAGTAGAGACGACATAACTCACTTTAGAAATAAAATCTCTCTCCCTAGTAGCACAACGTTGTAACTTAACTGAGCCAAGGGGGGCCAAGAGACCACGCAGAGGGGGAGCCCACGCAGACACATGGAGGGACTGCGCAGGCCATGATGGGGCACGTGGCAACGTTGGAGGAGAAGAGCATTAGGGTTGAGAGGGGCCAGCGCTATATAGAGAGGAGAGCCCCCTCATTTTGATCATTCGTTGTTGATGATATTGAGCTGGTCGTTTGACTTCTTGAGCACGCTGGCTTTTTAGCCTGTCTACAACACTGTTCAGTGCGTTGAGTGTCTCCGATCAGAGATCTCGCCCTTAGCCCCGGGGGACTTCGAGTGCCTGCTCGGGCAAGGTAGTTTCTTCAGCATTTTGCGGGAGGATTGGTGTTTGGTTTTTGTTGCGGAGCCGTGCATTCAAAGAGACTGTGCAATCATTGAGAGGGAGGATGCAGTCCATCCAAGAGGAGCTCCAGATTGGGATTCTTGCAGGGGTTTTGAGTCGGCAGATTGAGCAGAGGATCAGCCTTTGCCTTTGGGAGGATTTTGGTGGAGTTTGAGGCCGTATTTCATTCATTCCTATTCAGCCTCTGCGCAGAGCCTTGGAGGCTAGCGTAATTCCCCAAGGGGGTGTTTTTTGGGGGTCAGCCATTTCTGATATGATTTCTGGGTTTTGCCGAGATTGGTGAGTAGAGGAAGATTCCAGATTTTCAGCTCATTCCAGCGAGGGGATCAGCTCCAAGTCATCAGTTCATTTCAGTAGTAGCAGCTACACGGCAGTTTTCCAGCAGCTGGGACGCAGTTCAGAGAGTAGCCATTTCTTGGATATTCTGAGAGTATTTCTTCACTTGCCTTGAGCAAGTCTAGGTGCCATCACTCTAATCACCTATTGTACTTCATTATATTTCTCAGTCTAATAAAATGGCTTAGCATTCTCTCTCTATATTTCTGGATGATTTGTCGTACATTCTTTCTATGCTATTGTATGTCTGCTGTACTATTATCTTTATATATTTTCGGGTATTCTAGTTCTATACCACTTGGTGTGTTTATCTCATACTCGTAGACAGAGTCTAGAAAGGGCCAGGTAGCCTCCAGATCTCACCCTCTTCTAAAAGGTGAAATATCTGGTAAACGCCCTCCTAGTCTATCTCTGGTTAGAGTTTGCTGTGTTTTAGAGATATCCCCGAAACGGGATATTACAGTGGGTGGTGTGTTGGATCTGTCCATCCATCAAAAACAATGCTAACCCCAGATGTTGGCCATGCTGATTTAATAGGCTCAAGCATTTTGTCCACCTCTTTCTTTGCCTTTGTCAACAATGTGGTTCTGAGCTTCTCTGACCCAGGAGGCACATACCTTGATGGAGCCCCATGACTAAGAGCTCGACACATCTCAATAAATAGAGGTGACTATGCAACATTAAAGGATATGAAGTTCTGATAGAAAAAAAATGCAATGGTGAGATCAAGCTCTTCCCTCTTCTCTTTTTCAAAAACCTTGTCCATTGGACCAACTGCAGTTGCCTTTCTCTTTTCTGATTGTCCCTTACTAAAACTCTCAAAAGGGAACTTGTTGCTGCTTTTCCTTAAGAATGGAAGGGGGTCATCATTCTTGTTTTGTTTTGATTTTGATGCCATAGTTGCTGCACCAACAAATTGCTCTTTGTCCAATTCCTTCCTCTGTGGCAATTTAATTGATGCACAAGATTGAATGCCACAACCTGGCAAACCCAACAAATGAGCTTTCACACGGAAATATGTGGAAGTGAAATGGCCGTTGCATATATTGCATTTCCATGAACAATTTCCTCCTCCCTTTACCTTTTTGCCTGGCCCTGCCTCTCTTGTCACATATTTCCACAATGGGTATTTGGGGTCATGAGTTTGTTTTCCCTGCACATTTGAAGCTACTGCTGCAGCCCCATTTCCAATAGATGGAATACTTGCAGACCTTGATGAAACAGGGACAGGAGGGGCATCTCCAATCCCATTTCTTTGCCCCTATCTTGCCGCCTTTGATTGAGCCATGAATACTGTAAAAAATAAACAAAAATGACCAAATATATAAAACATATGCACATGCAAACACTAACAGCAAACTAAATGCAAAATATAGAGGGAGAGTACACTTACCGGATGCTTGAATCTCTTTGATAAAAATCCCTTTCTCCTTGCTAACCCTTGCTCCTTGCTCACTTCACAAACAAAAATCAGTGAGAAAGAATGAGAGAAATCTGATTTTTATAACTCAAACACGCACTTTTTGGCTGTGCAAATTCGGCTGTACGGGATTCGGCCGTATCCGTACAGGGTACGGTCGGGATTCGACGTACCCTATACGGATACGACTGAATCCGGAGAATTGGGTATGAATCCCTCTGTATCGTATCGGATACGAAGGATTTAGGATTCTTGGCCCCTCCCCAACAAATCCAGTTTCATAGCTACAAAGTGGTGGCGGGATCCTTGAGTAGCCCAACTCTTGGATCACATACGATCTATGGGAGCCTTAAGACGGTAGCGGGACAAGTGGAGTAGTGGGTCCAGAAGATCACGGATGAAGCAGAGGCAGAGGTTGACAAGCTGATGAGGGAGCAATGCAGTGCAGAGGCAGCAGCAACGTAGAGGCCACAGCGTAGAGAAGTCTTTCTTACGCAGTGCAGTGCTTTAGTAGCGCAAAGACTTCAGGAGGACAATACAGCATAGAGCCAACGCAGAGGAGATATTCTTACGCAGTGCAGAGCTGCAACAACGCAATAGCCTCCAGAGGACAGCGCAGAGCAACATCCTATGGAGCTTCAGTGATGAGATGCAACCGAACTGACTTGTCTGTCAAATATTGGGTGGGTGTCCATCAGTTTCTTACTCTCAACAACTGAATTGCAGTGCAGCAGTTAGGAGTGGCAGTGCTATGGGAAGCACGATGCAACAATTTGAGAGGGAGCTGCAGTACGAATGTAACAGTGATGGTGGCAGAGTCATGGGCAACAGTACAGAAGAACAACAACAACGCAATGAAGAAGGGTAGCAGGCCAAGCATCAACGCAGAGACCGACACTAGAGATCAGAGCAGCGTTCGGGGTGAAGTGTTTTACTAGAGCACATTCCTCGCTAAGAGGGAGTGTTGAGATTTTGGGTTGTTGGGGTAGCATCGGATGTTCTCTAGCTCCCAAACTTTGTGGAAGGACTACAGTAAATAACATATACAAGACCCAAAAAGGGTTTTAAGAAATTCCATAAGGTTTAAGAGATATTTAAGTAATTAATTTGTTTAATTAAGGACTCTAAGTCTAGCTTAGGACAATTAAAAGATTAAAGTTAATTAAATTAAACATGTGATGAGAATGACTTAAGTGACGCGGATCAAACATCTTCTAATCTTAGCCATCGATTCAAGATTAGATCATGGTTGTTGATGTTTCAACGAGAAAACTATAAGAAGAGGGCTTGGGGTCAATTGGAGAACACACACACTGGCAGAGCACTGAAGCTAAGTTGAGATTCTAGGGTGTGGTTTGCTAAGAATTTTAGAAGTGTTTCAGTTGTAGCAAGGGGCAGTATTGGCGAGGGGGATGGTCTAGTCCCAGGCCAAGAGTACAACGAGGGTAGAGAAGGAGTAATACAGAGCAACCGAGAGCCTAGCAAGGGCAGCGTAGAGGCAGTAGGAGGCCAGGAGGGCTGACACAGGCCCAACTAGGGCAGCGCAGGGGCATCGGAACCCAGTCTAGGGTGCGCAGGCCCTTCCTGAGCAATGCAAAGGCTGACGTAGGCTAGTTAGGTTGACACAGAGGGTTTCAAAGCAGAATTGGGGTTCCAGAGGCCAGAAAAGGGCTGAGTTCTATAAATCTCGTTTGAGGGTGTGAATCAGTCATGGTTTTATGTCTCTGAGATAGAGGGATTGCTGCCATTTTTAATTCTCTGTCGGGTTAATGTAATATCCCAAATGGAAATAAACAGTAATATAAAGCACATAAACAAGAAACTACAGCAACTAGAGAGGCATCACATGAACCAGACACAATATGGAGAATGCTGAGCCATTTTATTAAGTACTGAAAGATAAAATGAATACAAAGGTGATTAGAATGATGGCACCTTGGCTTGCACTAGGCAAGCATAGAAATACTCTCAGAATATATCGTGAAATGGTTGCTCCCTCAATGAATGCGTAATCTCCAAGCTGCTGGTGCTGTTGCTATTGCTGGAATGGACTGAATCTTTGGGGCTGCTCCCCACCTTAGAAAATTCTGAAACTTTAGGAATGGCCTCTACTCCCAATACCCAGAAAAACCCAAAAATCTTTTCAGAAATGGCCGACCCCCGAAAATAGTTCCCTTGAGGCTCTGCGTTGCTCCTCAAGGAGGGACGCTGGCTTTGAATGAATGGCTCCAAAAGCTGGTCCGTAACTCCACCAAAACACTGGATTAGGAAAGGGCTGGCCCCTTATCCACTATCTCGGGTTGAATCCACCTCAAACTTCCAATCTAGAACAACCTCTCCACAAGACTGCGCCCTCCCTCTCACTGACTGTGCTGTCTCTTTGCGTGGGTGCTCCTCCCGTGATAGCTGCAACTCCCACTGACAAAATAAGGATGGAACTCCTCACCCGAGTAGGCACTCGAAGTCCCCTGGGGCTGAGGTTGGGATCTCCGAACGGAGACACCCGGTGTACTGAATAGTACGTGTAGACTTTGCTAAACAGCGAGCGTGCTCAATGTCAAGAAGACAATTCTCAAAATGCATAATCAGAATGAATGAGAATGAGGGGACCCTTCCTCCTTTTATGCTTGGTGAGCCTCTCCCTCACCTAGGCCCCACCAATCCCTGCGCTGCCACTTTGCCACTAGGCCCCACCTTGCTAATTCAATATGTCTCCTTAGTGACTTTAGGGAATGCTTTTATCCTAAGTGTGAGCTACGTGCTCCTTCACCCATTTTATTTATATTTTAACTTTATAAAGACAAAATTAGTCAAAATTAATATTTCCAATTAGCTGCTGCTTAAGTCAACAATGCTGCTATCCCTGTCTATGCATGCCTGAAGGGGGCTGCTCTGACACTCCAATGTGCCCTCTAGCTGTACCATTAGGGAATCCAGTCGTTCCCCAATGTAGGCCAACTTGGCCGCTGACTCGGCACAAACCACTCTCATGCCCTCTAACTCCTCGTTCTGTAACAAAATAGCCTCTCGTACTGATGTGACCTTCCCTTTCAAAACTAGAAGGTCGGCTAGAAGCTGATGAGACCGTTGTGTGCAACCATCGTCCAATACCTCTATATCTCCTAGTGCCTCATCAAAGGTGGATACATCTCCTGGCACCTCACCCATCTGTCGCGCGCTGCTACCACCCGAAGACTCAGACACTACCTCGGTCATCACCTCAATGGAAGGCACTACTGGGGTAAGCTCTACTCTCTCTACTAAGATGTCAATCGATATGGTCAAAGAAGTCTCCAACACAGGTGACCCCTGCGTTATACTGGGTGTATCCACATGCTCCCCATGATCCTGTGTGCCCTCATCCTCCAAGTGCGAGGTAGCCATTTTGATGGCTTCCCCCTCTGTTATTCGGTCAAGCTGGAAAGAGGTATCCGGCTTTTCCACCCGATCCCGAACCATGCAATCAGTGGATCCATCATACGTGGGAAAAGGTGTCCTCCCAGTGGTATGCTGCAACTCTGAACTCTACGTGCTAGACCCCCCACTGTTCCTTCCTCCTTCATCCTGCCTGAGCTTACAGTAATCTCTGAAGGGCAAAGTCGCTCTGAAGTTTTCCCCCATGGACTGCCATTCACGGAAATAATCTCCAAAGGGTATATGATCATGCCGCCTACCTTTATCACTTGGTACTGGAGGTAAGAATGTAGGCATCGTGATCCTGGTTGGCCTACTGAAGGCTGGTGGGTGAGTGGCTGGTAAAGGGTGGTCACACTGTTGTGAAACCCCCAAAGTCTCTCCAACTAGGGATTCCTGATGGATGCTCTCATTCTTATTCTGTTGTTTGAGTCTTTCCAACATTCCCTTCTGTCCTTTGGCTAAATCATTTAGGGCCTTCAAAATGTTACCAAAGGTTGCTTCCCCTTTTCTCTTTGACTCCCCCATATTTTCCACCTCTACTACCTGTGGTGGGTAAGACTCTGCCTACCCTCTTTGCTCATAGAAAAATATCCCCATGGCTGAGCCAAGAATGAAGCTCCGATACCACTGTAATATCCCAAATGGAAATAAACAGTAATATAAAGCACATAAACAAGAAACTACAACAACTAGAGAGGCATCACATGAACTAGACACAATATGGAGAACGCTGAGCCATTTTATTAAGTACTGAAAGATAAAATGAATACAAAGGTGATCAGAATGATGGCACCTTGGCTTGCACTAGGCAAGCGTAGAAATACTCTTAGAATATATCGTGAAATGGCTGCTCCTTCAATGACTGCGTAATCTCCAAGCTGCTGGTGCTGTTGTCGTGCTGCTGCTACTGCTGGAATGGACTGAATCTTTGGGGCTGCTCCCCACCTCAGAAAATTCTGAAACTTCGGGAATGGCCTCTACTCCCAAAACCCAGAAAAACCCAAAAAGCTTTTCAGAAATGGCTGACCCCCGAAAATAGCTCCCTTGAGGCTCTGCGCTGCTCCTCAAGGAGGGACGCTGGCTCTGAATGAATGGCTCCAAAATCTGGTCCGTAACTCCACCAAAACACTGTAATAGGAAAGGGCTGGCCCCTTATCCACTATCTCGTGTTGAATCCACCTCAAACTCCCAATCCGAAACAACCTCTCCACAAGACTGCGCCCTCCCTCTCACTGACTGCGCTGTCTCTCTGCGTGGGTGCTCCTCCTGTGATAGCTGCAACTCCCACTGACAAAATAAGGATGTAACTCCTCACTCGAGCAGGCACTCGAAGTCCCCTGGGGCTGAGGTTGGGATCTCCGAACGGAGACACCCGGTGTACTGAACAGTACGTGCAGACTTTGCTAAACAGCAAGCATGCTCAATGTCAAGAAGACAATTCTCAAAATGCATAATCAGAATGAATGAGAATGAGGGGACCCTTCCTCCTTTTATGCTTGGTGAGCCTCTCCCTCACCTAGGCCCCACCAATCCCTGCGCTACCACTTGGCCACTAGGCCCCACCTTGCTAATTCGATATGTCTCCCTAGTGACTTTAGGGAATTCTTTTATCCTAAGTGTGAGCTAAGTGATCCTTCACCCACTTTATTTATATTTTAACTTTATAAAGGAAAAATTAGTCAAAATTAATATTTCCAATTAGCTGCTGCTAATTGGGAATATTACAGTTAACCAGTTTAGTGCCCAGATTGGTTGTACTTAGAATCTGCATAATAATAAAAACCCTCCAAAAGCTAGCAGCACCGGTTTTCCCGCATTGGGTTTTTCCGGGAACAATTGTCCAGAAAATCCTTGTGTGTCACTTTGTCATTGAGCATGTTATTCAGTTTAGGTTTAGATTTGCACGTGTAGGCTGTTAATGTATTTACTTCGATGTTAATGCTGAAGATTTCAGATTAATAACTTATGTATGTAGGAGAAATAAATCAAGAATTTAATAGTAGGGTATTTGTTTAGTAAATTCAGAAATTTTCACAGCAGATGGATACTTCAAAGGCATTGGTAAGCAACAACGATTTAAGAGATCAGGGAGAGCTTTGGCATTGGAGGATGGGCCATATCCATCACGGGGCGCTTAAGTTGCTTAGGGAGACAACAACAAATGTTCCAAAGGTGAGCACAGAGCACGATGATGTGTGTTGGGGAAGTTTGTTATGACAACTTTTCAAAGGAGTGAAAACAGATCCAAAGGAATACTAGATTTGATTCATTCTAATATATGTGGTTTGACGTTGACTTAGTCTCTTTGAGGCTACAAATATTTAATTACCTTTATTGATGATTTCTCCAAGAATAACTGGATATACTTCTTGAAGACCGAGGATGAGGTCTGTAGTCGCTTCCAAAAGTTCAAAGTTCTTGTGGAGAATTGTTATGAAACCAACTCACAAAATAGAAGAAAAGGGAGATCAACGACTTAGAAATCAACCACTTCGAGGGGGCAACCTCTTTTACATTACATAAATGAACAATTATTGGATGATTCAAATGACAAAACCTCATTTCTGTATATAGGAGTCCATGGGGTCACAATATAATCCTAGCCGACCTAACAATAATAATGTAAGGGCACAACAATAACAATAGTGGGCTATTATGGGGCACAATAATAACAATATGGGGACTACATGGGTACAAAAATAACTATAATGGGGCTACACTAACAACAATAAGGGACTACACTAGTAATATAGGGCCCTAACATGCCCCTCTCCTTCCAAAAATTGTTTTCCTCAATTCTTGAGTAGTTCTGGATGCTTCTGTATAAAATTATCATCCTCCCATGTGGAATCTTCAGTGGGTAAGTTCTTCCACTTAATGAGATAATCTAAAATTGATCGATTTCGTAGCTTTCGAGTTCTTGTTTCCATGACTGCTTCAGGTTCCAATATGATTTTTCCTTCCTCATCAAGTTTTGGCAATATTGTTTGAACTAGAATTTTGTCACCTATAACCTTCTTTAAGCATGAAACATGGAAAACTGGGTGCACTCGAGAAGATACCAACTCACAAGCTTTGAAATGAAAATGATGTGATATGACAATTATTGCATGAAATCATAAGCTAATAAGTTGTTTGTGAATGGAATGACCTAATAAAATGTACACAATTAGATTACTTTAGTTGCAAATAAATGGACTTGTAAAGGGTTACTCCAAATATGTGCGCAAAAGTGAGATACAAAGTTTTCTAATAACCCAACAAGAATATAAAATTGCAACTAGATGACTTGAGATAAAAAATTAATGATTATCATGAAACCATGAGAACATTAGCTTGCCAAATGAAATGAAAGTGCTATGTTTTTTACTTAAACAAATGAAAAAATAGATTGCACAACACAAGATACAAGAAAATGGATTGGCAAGTCTGATTGCAAAATAGGAAAATGTGAGTGTTATGTGTTGAGGTTATGAGTTAACCATTCACAACTAGATTAGATTAGCAAACGAAATGATGAATGTAAGTAAATTAGTTGAGCAAATCAAAGACTAGACAAAAGATAGTTAACCACTCAAGAAGATTTCCTCCCTCTAAATGAGTAGGTGAGATACCATGGGAAAAACTTCCTAAGCTCCATCAAGAAAAGTCAACTCTTTATTAACTTCTCGTTACAATGATGAGAGCTTCCTGTTAAAATTGGACAACTAGGTCCAAACTCTGGGTTGTGCTGCTCAGATGACGATCGCAATATTTTTATTGGATTCCTCTTTCGGAGAGGTGTAAGATTGATCTAAAGATCATCTCGATCGGATAAGCAGAACATGTACTTTGAATTTATTCCACTTATGTGCTGGGTCGGCCTGGAATAAAATATTGACTTAAATGTCTTAAAGGACGTGTCACACACCCCCAAAGATTCCTATATATTGGAGAGACTTGGAGTCCATTTGACACACATCGATGTGGAGGAATTCTCTCTCTGGATAGCGTTGGAGCTGTGATATATATGGAGTGTTCTTTGTTAGGGTTGTTCTGGGGTTATGTGTGACACGCTTGGCTGAATGACCTATTGAAGACTTTGCTGGTAGAAGCATCCTGCTGATCGCCGTAACGTCACCATTTCCTATCTCTGTTTTGGCTTGTCTTCTATTGATCGTTTAGTATGTTCTATCTTCTTCAGTATTGTGCCCTAATCTGAAATGGCATAGAACAAGTTGAGAAATTAACATGGTATCAGAGCTAGGAGAAGACAAAGTCCATATCAAGTCTGTTGGGGCTTATTGTATAGGCTGAAAACCTTGTTTGAAAGAAGCCATAAGCTACAACTAAGCTGTGTGGTAGGCCGCTGGCCATACCACCACAGCAAGTGACAGCGTGGGCTGTTTTTGAAGCTGTTCTATGCCCTAACCTTCAGCAATAAGGGCATCATTCTTTGTGGTTGTTCATAGGAGCATCAATTCCTGAAATATCGAATTATTATCCTAAGGCAGCGGTAAGTGACAGCAAGTAGTTTTAATAACAGCGCATACCTTTTTCAAAATGCTGAAGGTGACAGCGTAAGGGCAACGTATGTGGTTGGTGTGCTGAGCTACGTGGAACAACATATCGTGCCCTAATCAGGGCTGTCACAAAACGTTTTTCAACACGTTTTTTTGTAAGATACCTAGCCGTAACAAGTCACGTTAGGGTAAGGCTCTAGCCGCAGCAAGAAGAAGCTTCATTCCACTTGTACTCAGGCCTGTCAGGCACTCATCTGGCTGCGTGTTTATCTAAGCGTCCGAGGTAGTGCGAGCTAATTTAATTTGTTTTGAGTATGCGGTGTATCAGCCTCCCTGCGGATTTTAAATTACACTCATTGGTAGCCGCGAAGGATTGTTAAGTAACCACTATAAAGTCGGGTTTGGGTTTAAGAAGGGCTGTATCGAGAATTTCCATATCGAGAATTTCCGCACTATTTCAATTACGGGAATGTGCTTCAAATTCTCACCCCAGCAGCCCGAGTCCATTTCAGAATCCCGGTGGGTTGAGGTACAGTCTTCCAATACAGTGCTGTTGCGCTGCTAAAACCAATTCGGGGATGGACAGGTTTGCTTGGCTAGAGGCTCAGAATTGGTGGATTTCTCCATGGCAAGGGTGCTCTCAATGCTCCGCCTGCAGTGAGCACAGACTTCTCTTCTGCCACAAAATCAAATCGGTATTCCGAGGATTCGTCTCATTTCATGTTAACTCAGGAGTAAATTTGAATGCCCACCAAGATACTCCATGTTGTCTCGTAGCGGCTCACCTCTTCTTCGCTGCTAGTTCAACGCTCTCTGATCCAGCCCAACTGGCATTACGGTTAGGAGTTCTAATGGAAAAGCCCTAGGAGAAACGGGGATTCTCTGTTTCTGATATCAGTGGAAAGGACCTATGATGCTAATCTGGACTATTTCTAGTGACTTACACCTACACAGGAGTATGGATCTGGATAACGAAAATATTGATCTGCATTTGAACCTCCATTTTGACAGATCAATTCTGGTCGATTGAGAGGCAGATCCATTGCTGGAGCGGGTCCAAGAAAAAAAAAAATCGATACAGAAATTAAGACAGGATCTTGGTATGAGGACCATCATTTCTTATGGCAGTGAGTCCATTTGAGTTCAATTCTGTGACAACGAGTTAAATTTCTAAGATCAACAAGATTGGATCCTCAGCTGTTCCAGCGACTACACTTGCGTCATGTCAATGTACAGGGATGGAGAATTTTTTTTTATTTTTTTTTCTGACAATGCAGATGGTGTTGATGGGTTCATCAATGTAGCAAATGTGTCACTACCGACAATTTCTGCAACTCATAAATTCTATTACATCTTCGCCCTTCAGTCATAGATATGGAGAGATATCCGAGAAACAGTTACAGTAAGCGAGAAGATTGGAGTTAAATTTGAGGATTCTGATTTTGTTGCTCTCAGAGCCAAAAATTACAAATGTTCCCGTTAAAGTGGATGGATCTTCTGAATCTGAATAAATAAGATAGAATCAGAGAAGATAATAGGGAGAATGATGTATTGCTCCTAAAATTCAAGAGTGCAATTGAAATACCCAATGATGCACATGTCTCCTTCAACCCTGTATGCAAAGAATGCTTCTTCAGAGAATTCAAAATAGAAATGACGGCACTTCTGGAGAAATAAACTGACAGTTCACAGAATGACGGTCTAGTCATTGTTCTTCTTGTGGTGACGGTTTTCTGTTTTTTTTTGCAACGGTTCCTTGCATCTCAATATTCCATGAGTTTCTTTGGTTCAACGCTAAGGTCATTGATGGCTTGCCTAAGGTATACACCTTTCTTGTTTTGGGCCATACATTTATCTCGTGTGCAATGACAGTCATGTTGGATGACTGGAAAAGAAACATTGATGAACATGAGTACCATTATGACTGTGCTGGATCTGCATGGACTGGCATGTAGAAGGGTATGAAGTCTGTATGATTGGTTCCTAAATCAGTGAAATTCAGGGAAAAATCACAGAACTAAGATCTGCAATCTTGGCCAGATCAGTGATTCAGCTAGCAGTGATGAGTGTGATAGTTCAAAATCTGTGATTCTATGTCACTGTCATCATGACAGTGACATAGACAGACACCCATGTTGAAGCTGGAAGTTGTAAGGGTTGTCCGCTGAAGTCCTTGAGGAAATTCTATGTAGTGGTCAAAATTTTTTTACAGCCCTAGGAGCTGTCTGCTGAAATAACCAGAAATGGGCTGATCTGGAAGCAACTCAAGGTGCAAATGCCTCATGTGCAGGATAAACCAAGGTAGACTGGATACCTAGTTTTGTAAGTTGCGGTCTTCGAAGGCTGTTTGAAGAAGCTACTCACAGAATAACAGGTAGTGGCTGAAAGGACTTCTAACACAAGCTGAGGCTTGTTGATATGTTCCCCCTGTATGTCAGTGACATAGATAGACACCTATGTAGCAGCAGCATGTGACTGTATCAGTCCTACATTGGAGCATTATGGTAAACTTAAAATGTGAACTGGGAAGTTTATGCAGCTTTTGGTCACATGGTTGGAATCTTGAATCATGATCAGCAAAGTCTGTTGGATGGCTTTGACTGTGGGAGATCAGGTCCCAATTCCAAGATGGTGTCTGGGATGCCCTCATTTAAAACAGATGTCTTCTCTCTCGAGAGAAGCTGACATTAAGAGGGAGATATATCTGTATATGCTCCTGAGTGGATGTCCTTGTTCAACGAAAGAAGATCCTCATGGCTCAGGGACATATGGCTTCAGAGGGGGAAATTCCGAAGGAAAACCAAGAAGCCATATTAATAACAGGATATCTAGCAGCCATGAGTACTTTTGTACAATTTGACCTTGGATACCCTTGAGGAAGTCGTAAAGCATCAAGTCTGGAAGGATGTTATGCTGTGGTCCCAAGACCATAGGACAAAGAAATTGTCACCTCGAAATGGCTCTACAAGATCAAGCATGGATCTGTTGGAAGTGCTGAAAAGTTCAAGGCAAGATTCGTTGCCTGTGAGGAAGATATAGACTATGATGACATATTTGCACCTGCGGCTAGAGATACCACCATTCGATCTATTATAGCCCTTGCTGTTGCGCAAGGATGGAGTCTTCATCAGATGATGTGAAGACGCATTTTTTTCCGCATGGTGTGATAAAGGAAGAGATATATGTGGAGAAACCTCTGGGGTTGGAAGTCCAGGATCGGGACACCCATGTCTGCAGGTTGAAGAAAGCACTCTATGAGTTGAATCAAGCACCCTGAGATTGGTACAAGAGGATAGATAGCTACTTGATGAAGCTGGGCTTCACTCGAAGTAATGCTGATCCGAACCCTTACTTCAAGGTTGTCAAGGGAAAACCTCTCATTCTGGTGTTGTATGTGGATGACCTCTTCCTGACAGGTGCTAACCCTCTCATTCATCAGTGCAAGAGGGAGCTCGCTGCTGAGTTCGAGATGAAGGACCTAGGACTGATGTCTAGGCCTGAAGGTCTAGCAGAGACCTGGCAAGATTTTCCTTTCTCAAGGAAAATACATTATCAATTTTTTGGTATGATGGACTGTAAGTCCATGGAACTCAACTTTAAGAAGTTGAGTAGCAGCGTTGCTGGGCCTGTCCTACTGAGTATCGTTAACTCATAGGGACCCTGATGTTCTTAATGAACACTTGTTCGAACATATGTTGTGCAGTGAACACTTTGAGTCAACACATGGTTGATCATAACATTCATTGGGTTGGTGCCAAGAAACTCTTGAGATATCTCTGAGGCACGATAGACCATGGGCTAAGATACACTGCCGGGAGTATGACACTCCGTGGATATACTAATGCCGATTGGGCTGGCAGTGTGGTGGATCGTAAGAGCACATCGAGATGCTGCTTCAATCTTGGTTCTGCTTCGATCTCATGGATGAGCAGGTAGCAGAAGTCGGTGGCGTTGAGCACCGCTGAGGCCGAATACATTGCAGCAAGTATGGCCTCTTGTGAAGTAGTTTGGTTGCGAAAGCTCTTTAGTGAGCTGTTTGCACATGTGTTAGATACCACTGTGATACTCTGTGATAACCAGAGTGGGATTTGTATGACTGAGAATCCTGTGTTCCATGATTGATCCAAGCATGTTGATGGCTGGTACCACTTTATCTGGGATATGGTACAGCGAGGCGCCGTAAGGCTCGATCATATAGGAACTGATGAGCAGGTCGCGGATATTCTCACAATGCCCTTGGGGAAGGTCATGTTCCTAACCTTTCGTGAGAATCTTGGAATCATGGAACGACCCTATTCTGAGGGTCCTATTGGATGATGACCTCTGGGAGCTCAATGGGGGGTTTTGGGGATAGCTTCTCGGAGCTATAAGCACTTATGGTGCTTCTACCCACCTTTGTGATTATTGAGTTGGTTCGCCTCTCATTTATCTGTGCCCCGTATGCATCCTACCCATTGAGTTAAGGGCTCATGGGAAGTACCTCTCATTTGGCCAATGAGATGGGAAATGCTAGAGACTAGTAGCAAAGACTGATGGACGCATCAAAATTTGCTGTACTCTCTATCTAGGATGGCACGGTCCAACCACTTGATCTGGGATCAAGTTTAGTGAGGTCTGGGACCTCTGCCTGACTTCGGGTCAGATGAACCAACTTCGGGTTGGTTGGAGACTCTTTGTGAGTCTGATAGAGGTTTCGGACCTCTGGGCTGAATCTGTCAGCTGGGTATGATGTCTTTGTGACTGACCCTCTTCTGTTCTGAAATAAAGAGGCCAGCAAAGCAAGTTACGGCGGGATGACGCACGATGTTTGGATTGCACTAGTGGACGGAGTTCTCCCTAGTTGAGAGGGAGTGTTAAAATTGGACAACTAGGTCCAAACTCCGGTTGTGCTGCTCAGATGAAGATCGCAATATTTTTATTGGATTCCTCTTTCGGAGAGGTGTAAGATTGATCTAGAGATCATCTCGATCGGATGAGCAGAACATGTACTTTGAATTTATTCCACTTATGTGTTGGGTCGGCCTGGAATAAAATATTGACTTAAATGTCTTAAAGGACGTGTCACACACCCCCAAAGATTCCTATATATTGGAGAGACTTGGAGTTCATTTGACACACATCGATGTGGAGGAATTCTCTCTCTGGATAGCGTTGGAGCTGTGATATATATGGAGTGTTCTTTGTTAGGGTTGTTCTGGGGTTATGTGTGACACGCTTGGCTGAATGACCTATTGAAGACTTTGCTGGTAGAAGCATCCTGTTGATCGCCGTAACGTCACCATTTCCTATCTCTGTTTTGGCTTGTCTTCTATCGATCGTTTAGTATGTTCTATCTTCTTCAGTATTGTGCCCTAATCTGAAATGGCATAGAACAAGTTGAGAAATTAACACTTCCTCTATTGTGAGGAAAGGCTCCAATTTCAAGAAGGCTTTTACAATAAATATTTGAATTTTACACACTAGAATCCCTTCTTGAGAAAGTAGTGATAATATTTCCCAAAAATTCAACAAATGGAATACAAGAGAGACTCGAATAATATCTTGAAACTCTAGCCTCTTGAGATGATGAAATCTGCTCCAAAAGGTAATGACAATCTGCAAGGAATTTCGATATGATTTACAACCTTGAAAGCCTAAGTCCTTGCCAAGGTTAGTAATAAAATAATTCTTGAAAAGGATGTCAAAACCTCTGCAAAATGGACCCAAAAATCAATGGAGAAAGATGATAAAAATGCCAAAAGTATTTACAAATATAAAAGGACTAGACCGATGGTTAGGGAGTATGATTATTATCCCTGTCTTGTCAAGAAACATGCTCTTATTAGAAAATATGATCAATGTAAGCACAACATTTAAAATAAATGATTTGAATAGAATAGATTTGATCACAAACACAAACCCAAGAGACCCTGCAAACACAAATCGAAAGATAAAACTTTGGGATATCACAATGTGGGTTCCTCCATGTTCATATTCTAGAGTGGGTTCATTCCTTCGAGAATGTCCCCTCACTTTTGAGGCTTGATCCAAAGATATTTTTCTACACAAATTCAAATAAACTCATTAGATCCACATGGGTTAGAAAAATATAATGAGAAAGAAATCTTAGAGATTTATATGAAAATCTACTAATATATTCCCTATCTAGAATAAATCTCTAAAACAAAATATTAGTGCAAGATAGCTCTACACTAACAAATCTTTTGCAAGCATATGGAAATAATAAACACAATATTACCAATAGAAAATGAATACACAATCAAGAATTATACCACAACCATAGAAGAATAACACCTCATATTTTAACCCCAAAGTCTTGTTATTTCATTGAAAGGTGAGTATACAAAGTGGCAGAACCTCCCACAAAAGGGCGGTATTGATGCTTGAGTATAATAGGCATTGTGTATTATACTCAAGCATTGGAGGTCATTGGACATTGTCTATTATACTCAAGCATTGTCTACTGTCACAGTGCCACTGGCTACAATTTGGAGAATATTCCCTGCAATGCTGATTGTACCTTCCACATCATCATTGTACCTGTTATGCTCATTTTTTGCCTGTTTTGGAAAGTGAACAAAAGACGATAAATCAGTCATACGAACTGAGATTTTGATGAAACAAGTTGTGCCGGAGTCCTGGCGACGAACTCTATTCTATCATTCAGGTTCAAAGCAATTTAGAGCACTTTCAATTTTTAGCTAAAACTTGAGCCTTAGATCATTCCTCCCCACTAGAAGCCTTTTGGACCCCAAAAGATACTATCAATTGTTCAACGAGGGTACATCTCCCTCACTTTTCCAATCTCCAACCATTTTTCCTTTCAAGAATTTTGACCTTTGAGTCCAACTCTAAGGTATTCAACATTCCCTCTTCTTAAAGTTTTGATTTTTCTGTCAAGTATGAGATCTTGCTGAAGTTCATCAAGATATTTTGGCGAGAAATCATCTATTGATAGCAGCTGAATATGCTTTCCTTGATCATCAATCAAAGGAGGCTCAAACAATATCAAATTCTTAACATTAATGACAAAATAAATTTTCATATAAGGAGGAAAATCTAGATTGAATGCATTTGTACCAATCTTTTACAAAATTTTAAATGGACCATAACGAATTGGTTTGAACTTTTTACCTTCCCCTTGCAATCTTTCTTTGCTTATGTACAACCAAACTTCATTGCCAACTTGGAATTTGTGATCAACCCAATGTTTGTCATGCCTTTCCTTGTAGCTGCTTTGGTTCTTTTCAAGTTGCTCTTGCACTGTGTGATGTTCCAACTAAATTTTCTCAATGAACTTTCTTGCTTTATCTATGTCACTATGTCCATCTATAGCAACATCTTTCTCAAAGATAAAGTCCAATGGCGATCTTGGCAAGTAACCAAAACATGCCTCAAATGGCGATGTATTTGTGGAAGAATGTTTTGCCCGATTGTATGCATGTTGTATGTAGTGTAATTGTTCGTCCCACAACTTGGGATGCTCACTGCAATAGCCTCTTAAAAGATGAATAACAGTTCTATTTACCACCTCTGTTTAACCATCTGTTTGCAGATGAAATGTTGTACTCCTCTTCAACTTTGTATCCATCATGTCCCATAATTTTGACCAAAAATTCCCAACAAATCGAGAATCTCGATCACTTACAATAGAAGTAGGAAGACCAAAATGGATCCATACATTTTGAAAGAAAATATTAGCGGTTTGTTCAGCTGTAATAGTTTTCTTACATGCCATCAAAATACACATTTTTCTGAACCTATCTACCACAACATACAAATAATCATGACCTTTCCTTGACATAGGAAGGGCTCCTACAAAATCCATTGAGATGATTTCCCAAGGATGAGAAGGAACTGGAAGTGGTGTGTACAAACCAAGCTTCCTATTGCTAGGCTTACTTGTTGCACATAAAGAACACCCTCTAATAAAACGAGAAACACTTTCATTCATGCGTGGCCAATAAAAATACATTTGAATATGCACTACTGTCTTGCCTACACCGAAACGTCCTACAATCAATGATGTGTGTGCCTCCCTTATGATATTGTTTCTTTCTCCTTGTGGTATACATAACTTACCCAAGTGATACAACAAACTGTTATGCACATGATAATCTAACTCTTCACTTTGGTTTCCCTTACTCAAGTTCTCATACACATCTTGAAGATCATTATCATTCACATATTGTTCAATGTGACTTTCATGCATAATAGAATTGTGCTTGAGAATAATAGCTGAATTTACAATAGGCCTAGAAATCATATCAGCTACCTTATTGTAGATTCATTTTTTGAACCTGATAACCAAGTGAAATTGTTGTAGAAAACCCATCCACCTGAAATGTCTTGATTGCTGCAATTTTGAGTGTGATTGTAAGTACTGCAATGGCTGATGGTCGGTATGGATAATGGTCTCTTTTCCCATCAAGTAATGCTTCCATTTATTTACACTTTGTACCAATGCATATAACTCTTTATCATAGGTAGGATATTTAGTCACAACTCCATTAAAAGTTTCATAATGAAATGAGATAGGCTTACCATGCTGCATGAGCACTGATCCCATAGCATAATCACTTGCATCTATTTGGATCTCAAATGGTTGTCTAAGATCTGTAATTGATAGAACTGGTGCTAAACTTATCTTTTGCTTTAAAGCATCAAATTCTTTCTGCTGCAAATCTCCCTAATGGAAGACTTTCTTTATGCTTGTTAATGCATGTAACAGTGCTGCAATGGAAGAAAAATTAGCAATAAATTTCCTCCAATACTGTGTTGCCTCTAAAAATATTCTTACTGTGTTGCCTCTAAAAATATTCTTACCTCAGTAACTGGGCTTGGGCCAATTCAAAATGACCTCAACTTTGGAAGGATCAATCTTCAATTCACCTCCTCCACCAATGTGTCCCAAATATACCAATGAAGTCTTACCAAATTCGCACTTTGACATATTAAGAAACAATTTCACTTTTCTCAAAACATCAAGTACCTTGTTCACATGCATGACATGTTCTTCTCTTGATTTTCTGAATATGAGTATGTCATCTAAGTAAACAATGAAAAAGACTTCTAGAAATGGTCTAAGTACATCATTCATTACTCTCATGAAAGTAGTTGGTGCATTTGTTAAGCCAAATGGCACAACTAACCACTCTTACAATCCTTGTCTAGTCTTGAAAGCAATTTTCCAAATGTCTTCTTCAACTATCCTAACTTGATGATAACCACTTTTCAAATCGAACTTAGTGAAATACTTTCCATTCTTTAACTGATCAAGCAAATCATCAATGCGTGGAAGTGGGTAGCGATTCTTTACCGTGATTTTGTTCAGTGCACGGAAATCGATACACATGCGCCAAGTCCCGTCCTTCTTTGGAACCAAAGCTATTGGAGAACCACATGGCGAAGTAGATGGGTGTATGATACCTTTATTTAGCAACTCTTGGATTTGCTTCTTGATTTCCAAACTTTCCGTAATTGACATGTGATACATACCAATATTTGGAAGTGGAACAACCTGCTGCAGCGGAATCTCACGCTGAATTCCCCTTTTGGGTGGCAACCCCTTCGGTTCTTGAAACATGTCGCCATGCTGCCTTACCACATCAAACAAATCATATTTCAATTTGTCATCACATCCTTCAAAAGATTCATAGTTAACGTCTTTTGAAATCAAGTTTGCTTGTGAACCTATATCAAATAAGGTGTCAATCTTTGTATGGTTAGAAATTACTCTAACATGGAATAATTCTATCCTTGTATCTTCATTTGAAGTGTTATTGTGACTGTTTCAAGTACTAGAACTTGCACTTGCTATCGCTTCTTTTCCTTTTGAACCATGGAAACTATCTTGGTTTCATCTCCTGAATCGGATCCAAGACCTTTTTGTGTGGTGGCAGTCGTCTTTTATTTCCCTTTGTTATTTGGTTTCTTTGGTCTTAGTTCGGGATGTAGTTTCCAACAATGGGCTTCATCACTCCCCTCTTTGGAACAATGTTTGCATGTAATTTTCTCCCCTTCTTGCTTAACACTTGCATTCTTCTTTCCCTTCCATTTTCCTCCTTTCTCTTTTCCCTTACCCTTGAATGGCTTCTTCTTACTACCCTCTTCAGAAATGTTTTTACCCTTGCTTCAAGATGTGTAGCTTGCACACATACTTCATCTAAGTTATTTGGGTTAAACATGACAATAGTGTGTTTTAAGTAGGAATGTAGACCTCCTATATACTTCAAGAGTGTATCTTGTGAGTTTAAGTCTATTCCAAGTAATAAAGCCCTTTTCCTAAAATCTTGTGTATACTCTTGGACACTTTGACCTTTGAGCTGTCTAAAGTTTTGCCGACTCATTATTGCTTTTTGCATATACGCTAATGGATAAAATTGTCTTTTAATGGAATAAATGAATTTGACCCAAGAAATGGAAATCTTACAATGGATTCACATTTCCTCTTATGTCTTTGCCTCCCACCAAACTAGTGTTTCTCCTTCTAGCATTAATGAAGCCAATTGGATTTTGATATCGTCTTCTAGATTCTGAATCCTACAATAAAATTCCAATTGACGAATCCAATTGTCTAGTCTTTCAACATTAACTTCTCCATTGTATGTAGGAAGTTCAAATTTGATGTCCAACTTGAGTAACAAAGTCTTACCTTTTGGGATCTTGGAATGAGTATAGGTATGAGTTTTTGTAGTGGATTTGGAAGATGAAGATGCGGATGAGGATGATGATGATGATGGTGGTGGTGATGGAGAGGGAGGTGGTTTTCCTCCACTAGCTTTTGAGCTCCCCTCTTTCTCCTTTTTACTGTTTGAAGATTCTTCTCTATGAGGGTGCTTTGGACCTTCTCCAATTTCCTTTGTCATAAAAGCTTCATACAAAAGTTTCACCATCCTTTGCATTTCTTTGAACTCCTTCTTGACATCCTCTTCTTCAGAATGTTCATTAGTTCCTTCATGGCCTGACATTTTTGCTGTAGATTCACGCTCAATGTCTGCAGCTTGTATCTCTTCAATCACCTCAGCCTCTTGTGCTTCAAGTGTTGCCTTGAGTGGTCCTTTGGGTAAGGATGATGCTTTCTCAACCTTCTTCCTTCTTTTCCTAACTTTTGGACTAGCTATCAGTAGTTTCCCTTCTCCTCTCTACAATCTCAATCTTGTAAGCATCAATAAATTTGCAATATTAAAACCCTTCAAGTAAACCAAGCAAGCAACCTTGTGCTCTGATACCAACTTGATCTAAAAATGAATGCTAGTTATTGCTGTGCTAGTTTCATTTCAAATATAAAATTTTCTTTGCTTTGTTTTACTTATCCTTCATGGGTTTGTTTATGAGCATGTGATTGTCAAACAATGTACTTAGTGAAATTATGAGTTTGTCATAAGCTTTAAAAGCATAATTTTAAATGATAGAACAAAAGCAATATTAAACACAACAAACACACATAACATAGCTGGGCTACATCTCCTTGGTCCAGCTTCAATGTGGGATTTGTATTAGCTTCAAGTGTGTTCAAATTGATTTTACAAGCTTCAGAACCTCTTGGAACTTGTTCCAATGAGTTTAAAACATCATAATCTCCCAAAAATGACTATTTGTTTGCTGAATTTAGACTCGGGATGCTTTGGCAATGACCCCAACACCTAGTGGCCTTGGCCTTCAAAAATATTTAAATGCATAAAATCACCTGTAGATGACCTTTTCTACCTCTGCAACCTACTCCATTGAGTTCCCAGCATGCCAATTAGCCTAGAATGACTTTTACTGAGTTTAATTTGGTCGAAAATTGAGCGAGTTATGACCAAAACCAAATTTGCCCCAATTTCTCCTCTAAAACTGGAGGAACTGCTAGTTAACTTTCTAAATTTAGAATTCCCGCCAAAATTGGCGTGCCTCTGAAAACTCTGCCAACTTAAGTTCTGGGATTAATTAGCGCTAAGAGTGCTTATGGGCGGATAAAACATGTTTAAATGTTAAGCGCTTTTTATGCGCTAATGACAGTTTAACGTTATTAACCCACATTTTAACCTTAATTAATCACGTTTATGAAAACCCGCCGATTCGTTGGATTAGTTAATTAGCGCTAAGTGTGTGTCACAACGAAATAAACGATGTCTGCATGACAAAACAACGACGGTGTATAGAGACAAAATCATGGAACTGAATATGGAACAATACACATAAAATACCGAACGCTAAGCCATTTTATTAATGCGATACATATATGTGGAGTGCAAGAGATAATCGAGAATGACAGGTGCACTATGTACGCACTAGAAGCAAGTGAAGACCCTCTAGGGCAAAATAAATACAAGTATAAATCCCTGATATTGGAAAAGCTGGTAGAAGGCTGCTGGCACAGTATCTTTAAGAACTTCTGAAGAGTTTGATCCCCTCACCGGAATGAGCTGAAAATCGGAAGGCTATCTGTACTCAACCCTCCGGACAAAACCCAGAAACCGTGAAGCAAGTGCTCCACCTCCGAAAATCCACCAATAAAGCCCTCCTCAATGAAAATGCTGTCTCTCCCAGGAACAGCGCAGAAGCTCAAGAAATACGCTGGGAAAGGGGCCTAAATCCTCCTGCAAAACCTCCGGCTGAAACAACAATCTCCCAAGGCTGAAATACGCTGAAACCACCACCAAATCACCTCACAACAGCGCTGCACAACACTGACTGCGTCCTCCCTGCTGAAACTGTGTCCTCTCTCCTGGACTGCGCAGTCACTCCAAGGGGCCAGCTCCTTTGCAAACGTCCACCCAAAATCCACTGCAAATCACCTACAGAAACTGAAGGAAATACCTTGCCCGAGCAGGCACTCGAAGTCCCCCGGGGCCAAGGGCTAGATCTCCGACTGGAGACACTCAGTTCGCACTAAACAGTGCTACAGACCGACTAAACAACCGGCGTGCTGAAGTAGACAGAAGTCTAGCTCTCAATATCATCAACATATCAATAATGCCAAATGGAGTGAAAACCCCACCTTTTATAGTGCTAGCTCCCTCGAAACCCTAACTGCATCCTTGCTCTCCTCCTTGACTTGCGCAGTTACCTTAGGGTCAGCGTGAGGCCTTCCCTCATGTGTGTGTGGACCCCCAAGGCCACTCCTTTAAGTCACAACGTTCATCAACTAGGAAAGCACTTTATTTTATTAAGTGAGTTGACCCCTTAATTCTCACTTTATTTATTAATTTAACTAAAAGCGGCAAAACTATACAAA